>CM038215.1:154529324-154728185 GCA_021442155.1 Cymbidium sinense
GGAATTTATTCAAAGGCAACGAACCATCTCGCAGTTGTTCTTTCTAATCCACCCATTTAAACTTCCAATTCACTGTCACTAATAAACTATTGACATCGCATATAGTATGTTTTATATTCATATTTGCTTTTCAATACTTCTTGATGGTGAAAACTTTTCCAAGCTGGATGTGATGATTTAGGGTCTAGGTTTGTTCGATCAAATTGCAATATTGAGAGTCTTCAATCTCTACAGTTCATTATGGATAAAGAATAATATTAGATAAATATTTTCTTGACCTTCCAAAAATCTATAAGTAGCTCTTAATTCTAGTTCATTTTGGATGATTAACTTTTATTTTTTTGTTGTAGAAAACTTTTCCCATTGCCAACATTCATTACATTCTTTATTGATGAACACCCCACTCATTATAATTATTGATGATGAAATCTCACTTCAATTAATTGAAAATAACTGTGCTTTTTATTGAGCTGTGCTGATGGATTTCTTGCTCATTGAGTTAATGGTGGATGCATTGCTTGCCTAAGTTAGCCGAAAAATGGCCAAGACATTCACTGTCACTCATTGTTGACATTCATCTTGCCTGTTGCACTTGCTCGCGATGTTTATACCGTTCTTTGTAGCCAGTTCAAGAAAAGACGATTTTGAGATTGGGAGAAATGAGGTGCTACAAGCTTGCACACACTCTTGAAGTGACAATGTCATTTGTGCTGCTGTCACTTCCATATTGTTGGCACTGATGTCACTTGCTTGTGCCACATTTATATTCTAGGCATTTGGTGGCCAACCTAGGTGTCCATGGCATTGACTTATCTCATTATGATTGTGTTAGAGTGAACTGGTATTAGATCTCTCCTGTTATTATGAGGTGAACAATCTTCTTAAAGCAGCCAACAATTCGTGGTTTTGCAACAAATGATATGCCCTATAATTTTTTTTTTCATAAGGGGGTTTTCAACTTAAAAATCCCATTCTCTTTTGGTCTGTGTGTTTGGATTTTATAACTTAAGACACCATGTAATTCTCGCATTCTATCTGCAAGTATTTCTTTTGTCACTTCTATCTTGCAAATCATATCAATGAATAATTATATCGATTGATTATAATAGGCACACTATCTGGCTGGTTCAATTAACTTGGATGGTTTGTTGAACGATGTTGACATTTCATTTGGTAATGAGATATAATATGGTAATGATTTTCCTCTTTTTTGCTTTTTCAGAAATTGACGTTATTATTTTTTTGATTTGTGCGAACAATAATGTGATAGCATTATATTCGTCATGCATCACACTTCACCATTAAGGGTATCAGTATTGCAATATAGCTTGTTCATTTCTTATGAGAGTAATTGATATATATTACTAAACTGCATGATATTTTTATTTTACTAAACTGCACATCACTACAACACCAAACAATCCTAAATGAAATGTGAGATGGTTTGGATGATTGTATGTCCAGCATTTGGAAAGTCGGATTCCAACCTTTTGGTAAAACTGACAAATTATCGATTTTCTATGGAAAGCTATCCCTCACTAATGGCTGATCATTGTTATTATTTATTGTGTTTTAATAACTTTTGTCCCAGCATGGAATGTTACTTTACTAGAATCAATGCAGAAGCGTTGCTTATTCCTGGAGCACATTGCGAGACTTACTGATCTAACAAATGTGAAAGTGCTAAGAGAAAGAGCAGAGGTGAGTACATCTCATGGTATGTAATTAGGGACGAAAATACATTCTTTTCTTCTCCCACTAAACTTCCTGCGACTTTCTTGGAAAGATCACAAAAAATTAAAGTAAAATATTTCTATCACAATTCGCTGCTGATATTTCTTCATAGAATGGTTATGATAGCTGCTATAGCGGATCATGCGACATTGTCAGTGCTACAATTATTCTGTTCTACATTGATTGTAGATTTAAACGGTAGAAAGATTTGGAGTTATATTCAAGTTAATTCTTATGGTAATCAGGGTGCTTTCTTAAAAAATTGGTTTGACAATGCTCATATGGCTTTTGGGAGGAGATGCACAAAAAATATGGAATGGATTGGTTTGATGAGCTTGTTATTTTAATTATAATTGTTATATCGTGTAACCTTTTGGAACATAAAACAATACATGAGATGTTTTATTACTAACACGAATACTACTTTAAATGTGTTCTTGTTTTGACTCTGTCCTTTTAAATTTCACAATTTCTTTATTGGGATCTGCAGATTTTGTTTAAAGAATTGAAATTGTAAATGACTAAATGACAGAATGTGGGCCAATGCCTTGATTTCAGAGAGCTATTTGATGTTGCAATTGCAAGAGCTGTTGCAGAGATGCGAATCCTAGGTTGGTGAAAGCTTTAGATTTGATATCGATTTGTATGGAAAGTAGCTGAATACAAACAATTATTGTTCCTTCAATTTGTTGATTTTGAATGCTTCCAGCTGAATATTGTCTTCCGTTGGTTCGCGTTGGTGGTTTGTTCATAGCTGCAAAAGGCCATAATCCTCAGGTATTCATTTCAAACATCTTTATGCATTTCCCCACCATTAAGTGAGGCTTTTCTACAGTTTGATTGGTTAGATGATAAGTAAACTGCTTTCTTTTACCTGATTACTTCGCAACATGGTATCATGGGGTTGCATGCAAGCGTTAGTTCTTGTAGCTTTCTTGGAAGTGATCAATTTTGCAACTACCTTTTAGTAGTTGTCTTTGTACAAGTGGTTCCACAGGTTTTCAAAACTTTACAAACCGCAGTGATTTCACATGGAAACTTACTTTTAGTTTTATTCGACAGGATGAGATAAGAAATTCAGAGAGAGCAATCCGGTTGTTGGGAGGTTCCATGGTGGAATTTTGTACTGGTACTGTAAATGTTTCCCTTTCCAATGAATCTGCATGTTTACAATTCTAAGTCTCACAAAATTGACGTTTAATGTTCTATGGAAAAAACATTCCACAAAGATAACATTGGTACAATTTTATAGACATACATCCATTTCTTGGGTAGCAGGAGTTGATACACCTTCCTAGCTAGTGGAGCCTATATGCCATTGGTCTCAATGGACTGATGCTGTATTTCTTTACATATTTTGCTGTATTTCTTTACATAAAATACAATGAATTTGATCTCAAATGGATCTTTTTAAAAAAATAATATAATAAGAAAAATATATAATAAAATTGATCTTGAATAAGCCCTTAATTTAGGGGTGAATCATTCACCAGCCATTGTGAGTGAATGAATTTTTTTCTCAATCGTTCAACTTGGCTCGTAATTGCTATATGTTGTCATCAACTGTTTGGCTCGTAATTCACATAAGCTTTTGATGGATTGAATTTTATCAGATTTCTGTTATGCCAATTTATTTCAATCACATTTTGACCATACACTTATTTTGTCTAACTTAAACTGGGTTTTATAAAAAATTACAATTTAGATTTTTTATGTATTTATATGTTTAATATTTAATATTTTATATTTTTATGAAATGTAAGTGTTTAATATTAAGCTATTTAAAATAAAATTTATCTCTCTCTCTCTCTCTCTCTGTTATGCTCACACAGATATACATTTATATGTATGTCGGTGCCTATGTGTGTTGTGTGGAGGAAGAGAAATAAATTTTATTATAAATAGTTTGATACTAGTAATATTTTTTAACATGATTCAAAAATTATGATCTTTAATAATAAATAAATATTAAATGTAAACATAGATAAAATTCAGTTGCAAATGTGTATAAGAGAGTTTGGAATCACTTTTGTTTTTAATTTTTTAATTTTATATTTATATTTTATTTTATTTTATTTATATTTTGTTTTAAAAATAAAATATATTTGATGTTTTGAATGTTTTTAAATAATATTATTTATTTTTTAAAATAAGAAATAAAACATAAAAAATATCAATTAAATCTATTTTTAAAAAATAGTATAAAAAAACAAAAATAAAATTCATCTTAAACAACTCCTGAGTAAAAAATATTTTAATTAAAATTTATTTGTGAATATATTATATATTGATGTGTAGATGTTTTGTAGGAAAAAAAAAAAACATACCGAAGGGATAATTTCATAAACGACGGTTCTACAACCACTGAAGCTCGACTTCTCCCGCCATGGCGCTCTGGCTCCATGTCCAATGTCAAACCCTCGGCCATGGCTTCCATTCATCCCAGCCATCATCTCCGCGGCGAGCTTTAGCAGGGAACAGGATCGGAGTTGCTCCACGCCCGAGACGACGATCGGCCGCCACTTTGCCACGGGCCGCTTTTCCTTCTAGGACTCAGGTGATGCTTCTCCATTATGGTCTAAGAAATATTCACGTCAGAGTGGAGTGATGCCGCCTTTTAGGGCACGTGGGTTTGCTTCTTATGCTACAATGTCATGTATCTTCTGAACGATTCCAAGGGGATGTTTGCTATACTGTTCGAGCCAGGATTTAAGCATGATTTTGCTTACATTCTGCCCAACAGGTGTTTGAGATTTTAAGTCCTATTGATTTTGGGAAATTGCTGTTTCAGCTCTGTTCTTGATTTAATTTAGTATTTGTTGAATCCCATCATTCACATGATTTAATGGATTTAAGGATTTATCCCTCTCCGAAAACGTAAATTTTAAATTTATAGTAAAAAGCTGTGTTAAGATTTAGCAAGATTTAAAAGTTTTCTTAGCTTTCCAGTTTTAAATCACACAAAATTTACTATCCGTAGCCAAATAACCCTCAAGTGTCCACCCTTTTCTTGTTGGCGTTCACTTTTCTTTTTCAGAAGTGAATTATGTGACGACTTTCATCTTTTTACAATGGAAGTCAAATCAGCGATGTTCATTATCATTTTGGGCACTTTGGTTCAATGTCAGTTTTAATAAGATTTCAGTTGTGTGTTATTTATTCTGTTTATTGGGAACTAAAACATGACAAGAAAGATGTTTTTTCGATTAAAATGAAGCATTTTGTTGTTGCTCTGATTTAAGTTAGGTTTGTAGTTAATTAGGTGCATGTTGGTTGAATTGTAGAGGATAATAGAGAGAATTTCAACATGCGATGAAGTAGGAGGTGCTGGAGGGTCTTCCTCTTATGAAGCTTTGAAGAAATTGGATCAACTGTGGTCTGACATACGTGCAACTCCACCAGGTATTTTCAGTTTTTAATAGATGCTGGTTTTTTGTTAATCAAATGGCTAGATACTCTTATTCTCAATTTGTTATCCTTTATTAACATCTCTCATAATGCACCTAAAATGGCGGTAAATGCATGAAATATCAAAAGAAAGGAAAGAGTAAACCAAGTGGGTCTTCTCTTCTAAGTTTGCCTGAATCTAAGCCCTTCTACGCCTCTTAGTAATTGGTTTCCCTTTTAATGGATCTTCAACTTCTTCAATCTTGATGCAAACATCACGAGCAATTAATACAAACACCGACGACATAGCACTTTTAGTCTCACATGTACAGTTAGACTTCACACTTTGCCAAACTCTTTCTCCAAGCAATTCCCCTCCTTTTATAGCTTTAAGTGTCTCCTAGCTGTTGTCCCCACATTTTGCCAAGTAACTCCTTTAATCTGCCCCAAAAATTGCTCAAACTACCCGTTGAAACTAGGGGTGCGCACTAGTAAGTTTGAACTGAAAATCCTAACTAAACTGACATTATTTGATCAGTTTGGTTTGATTTGCAAACTTCGAGATTGATTTTGTTTGTAAACATTAAGTTATATGGTTTTCGCTTTTAAGTTTGGTTTAAAAAAAATCGGTTAAAACAAATAATTGAATAAACCAAAATAGTTATAAAATTAAATATAAATATATAATTTTGGTTATAAATGCTAAGGCATTTGTATAAATCAATATATTTTTATTTGTCTAAAAATATTTAATGCATCAAATTTATTAGATTATGTTTTAATTAATTAGTTATCAGAAATGAAAAATATTTTTTTATATGTTATTTAGTTTAACTAAAAATTAAACCGAATAAATTGAATTATAGGTCGTTATTGGTTGGTTTTATATATTGTTTGAATGGTTCGTTTATTTTAAATCATTCTATTTGGTTTAACAAAAAAATCGGCCAAATTGATCGAATGCACACTCATAGTTAAAACTGCACAAATTAAATCTGTCGGGCCGTCGCGCTACAACGCTAAGTGCTGTGATGTTGATTCTTAAACGCCAAGGCGCTCTCCTTCTTGCCTTGCTCTTTAGTTTAAGGTATTTTGGTGTAGGAACACCACTTCTTTGGCACCAATGTGCTATTCTCTGTCTTGAGCTCCTCTATTATAAAATTTTTCTAAGTCCCTAGTATTACGACACCAACTTTCCAGCATCGAGGCGTTGGACTCTCTGTCTTTGAATTGAATTTTGAAGGAATATAGCATTGTGGCATTGGCTTCCCGACTAGGCTTTGTGCTATTTGTTTTGAATAAAATCAAGGGTTCTTTTTCGTTGCAAATGCAACGCTTAGGCACCAAGCTCTCTATCTGATATCCAGTTTTCTCCTTTTGTAGTGCCATAGTGTTGGCGTCCCAATGCTTAGGAATTGTCTTCTCTATCTCTGCAACTCTTTCTGCCCATTTATACCGTTATGACGCTACTTTATGGACCGCCAAGGCGCCAATCTCCAACTTTGCTTTTTCTTATGCTGTTCACTTTAATTAGGAATTTCCTGCCAAAAACACCAAAAATATATTGAAAATAATACATTCAACATTATTTAAATGAAAAAAATACATTTAAATATAACAAATTCAATAACATTTCTATGCTCATCATTTAGTCTACCAATTTTTCTCCCTAATCCTATAATATTAGTTTTATCAATCTGTTTATTTGGCATATTTTTGGCCTTTGTGCTCACATCTAAACCACATAAGACTATTTGTAATCACCTCATTCCAACTTTTTTTTTACTAATATAATCTTTCTTTAATTTATCCTTCATAGTTTTGCGCACATCCATTTTATCATTCTAGTTTTTGCCACAATCAACTTAGATATCAATGGATTATTTTTGCATCATAATATTTAGATTCATATAACATTGCCGACTTAATTGTTGTTTTATAAAATTTATTTTAAGTATCCATGATATTTTTTCACACAACTTTCAAGACACTTCTCAATTTAAATCGACAACTTTAATTCTAGAAATTATATTCTCATCCATGTTTATTTTTGTGTAATAATTCCAAAGTACATAATCTTATCACACATTTGTATCACCTTATCTTCTAATAATATTGAATTATAATTGTTAACTTCATGCTAATTAAAATTATGTATTATATGCTCAATTTTATTCACTAATTCTAAAGCCTTTTCTTCAAAATATATTTTTTAACTATTCTAAATTTTCAAATTTTACAGGATTTTTCATCAATTAAAACTATATAATTTGCAAAAGGTATACAGCAATGCATCTTGTTTTGAATATCTTGAATATGCATCTCCATAACCAAAAAAAATATGCACTAAATGTTGATTGATGTAAACCTAAGATAATTAGAAACTATTAGGTCCCTTTATAACTACTTATAATACTAGTAAATATTCTATTATAAATATCTTTAATATTGTCAATATATCTGTGATGATACCTCTTTGCTTTAAAGCACATGGTACACCAAATCAATTTTGTGTTGCTTGATCATATTCCTTATCATGTTCAATAAAATTATATGGCATGGCATTTCTTTATTTTCTATGCTTTTTCATTAATTATTTTAGCATAAAAATCACATTTATAGTAGAACTTCCTCACATTAAACCAAATTGATTCTCCTTAATTGATGTACTTTTTTAAGCATATGTTTCATTACTCACTTTCATAGTTTCATAAGTTTGATTTCTCTTTAATTAGTATAATTTTGAACATTGCCTTTGCCCTTAAATATTTGTACCAAAATACTTCAAATCATTTGACAACTTTTTAGCTTTTGAAATTTTATTAAAGTTTGTTAACCAATTTCCTGCATTATTCTCCATAACTCTCCAAATCTTGCTTTACCTTTATGAATTTTTTCATACTCATCTCTGTTTTACTTTTTTTGATCATGTATGATATGTTCACTACATTATTCATTATGCTCTTTTAAAATAATTTTTTAAATTACTTTTTTGGATCATCTATTTTTAATATGTTCATTTTTAAGCAAAATTTTATTATCTTTATTTTTAATTTTCTAGTTTAATCAATATTTCTAAATATTTTATTTTTTTTATCTTTGTTATTCTATAGCTCAATTTATTTCTCCATCCTAGTGCCAAGCATATTTCACTATGTTTTTTTTATAAGACTTTTGGCTTTCTTATAATCAGACTAATGATAAGGCACTTCCCGAGGTCTGTTGCATTACTTATGTTCTATGCATATATATGTAGAGGTGTAATTCCAAAGGTTTAGTCCTTTATGATGATCAATTATCTGTATTTGCAGATAAAAGGGAAATTTGCGAGGTTATTTCTCAAATTTCTGGTCCTTTTTACAGTGAGGTGGATAAAAACAATTCCAAATGTACATTCCATGTTGTAGTTTGTGGTGGTACCTTAGGAATTTTTATTGCGACAGCACTAGTTTCTAGAGGCCTACGTGTGGGCATTGTGGAAAGAAACCAGCTTAAGGGGGTAAAACGGCTCATATACTATATCATATAGTAATTTTACATTTGCTTTATGGTCACGCTTCCACTGAAGACTGTGCTTGGTTAATCAGAGGGAGCAGGAGTGGAATATCTCAGGGAAAGAGCTTATGGAACTTGTCCATGTTGGGATTTTAACAAAATCAGACATTGAACAGATATCCATGTCGAAGTTCAATCCTGTAAGTTATTGGACGTGGCTGTTTGTATTCTGTTGGAAAAGTGTCCTCCGTAGCTGGTCTGTTCAGTGCAACTAAGTATTCAATATTACAGTTCCTTTTATGTAAATGTCCCAGATCTCTTGCTTATCTGTCTGCTTTACAGAACAGATGTGGCTTTGAGAAGAAAGGTGAAATTTGGGTTGGAGACATTCTTAATCTTGGCATTTCGTAAGTTGAATTATTGTTTCTTATTTTTTGTTTCATAGTTCCACTTGTTCATTTGGCTTGAATGGAGAGCATTATTCTAACAGTGGTTAGATGATTGAAATATTGTCTGGCTTCAATAACCTGAAAATCTATAGGATTTTGAGGGAAGCCAAACCTGAACCTCACACTGGAGGGAATTGGACAATACCACTTGAGCAAGTTCTTTCAGCCTATCACCTGCCGGTAGATTATTCAAACGCATAATGCCAGTTCTTGTTAGTAATGCATCATAGTACATGTGATTCTTTAGACCTGGAAAAGGTTTTGTAAAGTCTTTTTCAACATAATTGCACTTATGCTCTATGTTTCTTCCTCATTCAATTTTATTAGTGGATAATTATATAGGTTGAGGCTCTGACAAGGAGCTTAGATAGCCACAAATTAATGAGATACACTTTTAAATACACCCCATAAATATATTGGAAAAAAAAACCAAACTTTCTTTGAGAGTATCAATGGCATTAGGATCAATGATGCAGCGTAGGACATGTATCCAACATAATTCTACATTAATTTTATAATATTCTAATTTTTTGAATTAGTTTAGGATTTACTTTATTTTAATGTTAGGTTGATTTAAATTCGATGATGGAAGGAATAATCTAAATTTCAATTAATCTTGAATTTAAAGTTTGATCTTATCTTCTAATTGTATTTCTTTTAATATATGTTGAATGGCTATTATTTGCATTATTGAATTATGAATGAATTGCTTTGAAAGATTCTCCCCCCCACCATTCTTCTTCCTATGCTTTTCAAAGCAATGGGTCTTCTCTCCTTCCTCAATCTCTCTATCTCCTTCCAATTGTAGGCTCCAAAAATTTGCCGAAAATATGATGAAGAGAGTTTAGATTTAGTGTCAATCAAGTTTTTAGAAGGCATATGAGATTGTAGATAGGATACTACCTAAAGATTTCATCCTCATTTTATGAGGATTTTAGATTTGGTTCCAGTTTTTCTTTACCCCTCTCAATGATGAGAGAACTTTCGATTAAGGTTGGTCGATTGTTATTAATCTTAGCATATAGTTGCGAAATGGAGTTTGAAATTTGAGAAATGCGTCTTCTTTTAACTTTAAAGTGTATAGTTGAGGAAATGATGCCATCAAAATCATATGGTTCCATCCATCGTCCCGCTATCATCATGGTTTACTTAATGAGGTAGTCGATCCAACCTAACTGAAGAATCTTTATCAACATCCATTGGTTGTTTCATTTCAGAGAACCTTGTAGACTTAAGATAATTGTTTACCTAAGGAGATAATTTTTAAATCTACCTTAGTTAATAGAGGGCTATGTGCCCTATAAAATGCACACTATATTTCACAACTAAAGGAACAAATCTATTGAGGAATATATGCGCTACAATTATAATTGTAAAATTTTAAATGCATTTTGATGATAATATCCCTTCCGATTGAGATATTCATTCAACATGATCATTATCGGGGTATTTAAATCTTATCATTTTTCTAGCTTGATGATTGGATGTGATTTACATTTCAAGACTTTGAATTTGAATAATTTGAGAATGATAATTCTTACGGTTGAAATCTGTGATTAATACAATCATAATTAGGGTATTTAGGCCTTGTCAGCTCTAATTATTTGCTCGTAGAGATTCAGATTTAAAATTTGCACTTTTAGAGCTTAGATTTGAGATGATTTAACATCCACACTTTGAAAATTTTGATAATAATCCATTCAGTTGAAATCTACCATCAACATAATCATAATTGGAGAATTTAGACCTTGTCAATTCAACTTATTTGCTCGTATAAGATCGGTTTTATAGTCTGTGTGATTTGAAATTTACTCAAAGATCAATCATATTATAAATCTCTTTGAAAATTTTGATAATAATAATTCTTCCAGTTGAAATCTACGATTAACGTCATAATTGCGGTTTATCGATATAAGAATCACATAGTCACATGACAAATTTAGTTTTTCAAAGATTCTCTCAAAGAGAGAAGGTCATGATAATATCAATAAGTTTTGTTAACTTGGACCCAGTCCGAAGACCCAACCGAGAAAACATATAAGATGATGTGCATGTGTGTTACTTCAAGTTATTGCATAATTTTTGCACTTGCCTTATGTGATTGCACAAATTTTGATGAAACCATAAGATGCACTTGCATGCCTTTCAGCAAGACAATTAAAGTTAATTTTAAATTCAACTCATCATTCTCGATTCCAAATTTAGAAACTTAGCACATGTGCTGGGATACATGTGGGTATTCATTCCAAATTACTTTATTGTTCTCAGTGTCTTCACATTATATACTTGCATGAATTTCCGTGAAATTATATGATGCATTTGCACGTCTTTGATATCTGTTAACTCCATGCATACATCACCGAATCAAGAGCTCGCAAGGCAAATTCAACGGACTTGGATGCAACAAGGTGCAAATACACTCAACATCGCCCAAATCAGTCGAAACGATCTCCAATCGATGAACGGACTTCGCTATCATGTTCAGAATGTCAAAATTGATCAAAATATACATTCTGCATAATTCGACGGTCGACGCCGAGGAGGGGTCGCCGAGCCAATATATCTGAGTTGGGAGATTGCGACGACGCCCAAACGACCTTTGTGAAATTGCGTCGTTAGCTTTCAAACATCGAAATCTATCAAATGAGACCGTGCTCAGGATGACTGCGTGAATATCGAGCGATCGATTCAACAACGACAAATCAAAGCTAAAATGCACTCGACATCGCCAAAATAAATGACCTCCGTCGATGAACGGACTTCCCATCACGCTTGAATAAAATCGATCAATACATATTGCATACGGTCGGCCGTCAAGAAGAAAATCCGATGCCACGCGTGTATATTGAGGTCGGGAAGCCGCGATGATGCCCAAACAACCTCCGTTCGTGAAATTGATCACGGTTAGCATTGAAACTTCAAAATCTTTCAAATGATCGCCCACGCTTGAATTTGGACGAGTGACAAATGTCGAAGCGTACATGCAATTTTAAAATTAAATTGACCCGATTCGACGCTGATTTGAATCAAACGGCCTCCGATTGTGAAATGCCGCGTTGCTCGAACATCGAATAATCTAAAATTGATATATATTGCATGTAATAATGTCGTAGAAATTGTAATTAATTAAATCATTAAATAATAATTTCTATAAATACCCCCTTATACCAAACCCTAATATATTCCCACTACCCACAACCGGCCCTAATTTCTCCAAAATCTGCTTCGCCGCGGGCGATCCATAACGCCGCCAAATCACACGATGAAATGGCATGCACCCCTCCTCAAGACTCCTCCAAATTTCCTCCAGACCAGACTCAACCCGCAACCTGTTTCTTTCCCAGGTATAAAATTGCCTTATGGGTGTATAAGTACTCATACATTTTTCTTGGCAAAAATGAGTTTTCGCAGTCAAGAACTATCGTGTCTTTTTAGATGGTAGGTTGGGAGACTCACGGTCGCGGTGTTGCAAAACTCACACACGCCTTTGGGGTGGGCTTTAGTTTTAGAAATCGGTTAGGGAGATGATGCGAAATTTTGTCAATCCAGAGTGTCGAACAACAACAAGAAAAATGATATTTGAAATCAGGTTGCTGTATATAAGTACCAGAACGCCTTTCTTAGCGTGGTGGGAAAATCGTGTTTTATCTGACTTGAGCTCATACGCCTTTCTTGATGGTGGGATGACGATCGCCGGCAGATCTATACCATCTACTTCTTTAATGGTGTGCCAAAGATATGAGCAACCCCTACACGGATGACGTGACGCCGTCAAAATTTTACACCGCAGAAACCAAGACCGATATATAGTCAACCTCGCTAAAATCAATTGATTAAACTTACATAGGTATATAAGTACTGCGCTTTTCTTAGCGAAGAAATCACATAAGGTGCTTGACCCATACATGCCTTTTTTCGTATGGGATGACGTTCGACCGGATATTTACATTCACCATACATGTCTTTCTTGGCATGTGCCTACCTCATCAGAGCCCATATACGGCCAGGAAGTCCAAAGTGTTGTCAAAATTTTGTCTAAAATCCTAAATTTGTTATTAAACTCAATCAAAATAAATAACACTATTCAAATCTCTTAAAGTTATATCAATATTAAATTGAATGATCCGATGCCTTACACTAAAGGCATAAACTTGTGGTTCGGACGTCGTTGATTCTCTATCTATAGAGAAACTAATTTCGTCATACGATAAGTAGATCGATCTTTATTATTAAATTAATAATCGATAGATCCTAATAAATTAAATGATCAAGCAAACTTACCCACCCCGATGATGGCCGTGTTGAATGGAGATTTCAACGGAAGGATACTCGCCATTAAAATGCATCAATTTGTAGATCAATTTAATTTAAATCAAGTATTAATTTAAAGAAAAATTCTAATATGCTATTAAGTTATAAATACTTAAATGAGATTCATAATGTTAAAACTTAAAGTAAATTCCACTCCACTTTCTCAATTTTGTCAAGTTAACAAATTTAAAAATTATACTACAAAGAGCAAAAGTCAAATCAAGTGTTTTACTACGCCACTCTCAAATAATCTTATGTCAAGTAGCGACGCTCGGGTCCTTACCGCTATTTGGCCAACTTACATATACGACGAAGCAATCAGTCCTGACCGCACGCCAAACGACACTATTATATTACTACATCAGAATGATGCTTTCCAATGGATTCAGAAGTATGTTACTTATAAGCACCCGATGACAAAAAAACCTTCATCCTAAGACGACTTAAACTGGTCTCCTGACAAACATCACCCAGTTTATAAGGTTTTCTGACGACGTAATCCATGCTACAAAGATCCTTCGCCAGGGCCGTCACTCCTCGACTAGACAGACCACGACCGCCTGATGATGGAACCATGAGATTTTGATCGGCCATCGCTCCCCAACCATCCGCTTTTAAAAAAAAATGATGAATTTCATAAATTTCAATTTCAAAACTCGACATATCGCTACTACACGCCATGATTTACGATCTAACGACTAAATTTTAATCCAAAGTTCTCTCTCAAAGACGGAGGTAATTAACTATAGCTGCTCATAGAAATTTGGAACCAAATCTAAAGTCCATGATGGCGAAGGCTACGAGGTAGCGTCTTGCTCATTATTTCTCTAGCGAAATTTGCAAGCATTAATCCACTCTCTTCATCGAGGTTGGTGGTGAATTTTCTGATATCAAGCAATTTTGCTCAATTTCATATTTGAATCACGCAACATCCTCAAACAATATGTTGAAAAACTTAGCACATGTATCGACAGGGACATGGGTAGTTCAAATTTATAGTTTGAACAAGTATTTTGTTATTATTATAATGTAGTTATTGCATTCCATGATTTCAAACACTTCTTTCGCTAGTTTATAAGTGTTGCCAATCGGTAGTGTGAGGCTTGTTGTTATTACTAAATAGTGCACCATCATTCGCATGCCTTTAATTTTATTTTTAGAATGTTAGACTTTTGTGCTTATTGATGAGTTATTAAACTCACTATAAGCCCTCTTTTTAATTCTTTTGGCTATTCTCAATTTGTTCAATAAGGATTATGGTGGAGCTTAACTATTTGTTTAATAGCATTGCTTATGCTTATTAAAAAAGCCATTAAGTCATGTTTACTCATAAGCAAGCAAATTTCTTGTGAGTTCTTGTTCTCATTCAACCTGAATTAGTTTTAATTCTTTCAATGTAGAATACAATATTGTTTGAATATTCATAAAAGAGTTGTTCATATCTTCTTGATGAACTATCCTATTTTATTATTGCTTGTAGGTGAGATACTCTATCTCGGTCTTACTCATAAGTCGTGAGTCCAAGTTTTGCAAACTGATTTTCATTTTAAGTCTTTAGAATTATCATGTTTAAGTTCAAATTTTCATTTAATATCAATTTAAGTTTAATATAAGTTCATTTTAAGTTTCAATTTAGGTTTAAAGATGCTTTTCTTTGATCTTGTTTGAGTCTTCCATCGTTGTCAATTTTGACAAAATTTTGGCAACCTCTCGGTGTCATTCCTATATACGAGACTGCATTGGGGTTGCTTGGCTTACCCATCATGCTCTTTTGAGTGTAGTGGTCAGTATCTTGCAACACTGTGGCTGTGATCTTCAAACCCGTCATGCTCTTCTAAGTATAGAGGGTGTTCAAATCCGTCGACTTTACTAAGCATGATGAGGTATTAAAATACACGCATACAATAAAATATATCTTTTTGTATGTTCAATTTTGTGTTATACTTATTGTTGATCAACATTGACGGCTTTGCGAGCACATAATAATTATTCTCTCTTCATTTTTTGCTTTTTTTGATTGGTTTAGAGAGAGGGATTGCAAAGGGGAGGGGGAAATCCTCTTTGTTTAGAGAGAGGAGGTGATTCTTTCTCTATTTAGAGGAGAGGTGAAATAGGAATTGTATCAAACTCTAAAATGCTGGTCTGTCATTATGGATGACCATTAAATGATGCAAGAAATTTCTCTTAGTTAATTTCAGCATTCTTGATTATTGGCATTTATTTTGCCATGGAAGACGCGTTTCAATCAATTTTGGTTATAATTGGGATGCCTCGAACTCAATTTGCATGATATTACATTCATTGATCATCATTTGCAATATACTTGATCAAATTGATTGTGAGATATTTCATTTAATTGATTTTGATGTTTTGATCACATCGACGCAATTCATTTTACAAATAGAGCCTATTTTGATGACATGGAGACCCTCCAACCTTGATATGCATGAATACGCACCTACGGCCCCTCCATCGGTGATCATTAGAGAAGAAGGCAAATCGCTTTTAATTGATTTTATTATTTTAGGTGTATCGATATAGTTTGTTGTGATCGGGGACACTTTTACTCAATTTCGATTATGATTGAGACGATTCAACTTTGATTTAAGCAACTTCATATTTGAAACCCATTGATTTCACCATATATGCTTGGTTGATTTATGGAGGTATATGGAGGTCAACAACAATATTTACCTCCTCCATTGTAACTGTGCTACAATGTTTGCTATAGTGATAGATTTTCACCTCTTTCTTCTCTCAAACTCATCTCTTCAATTCCCTCACATTTTATTTTCAACAGGAGGAAGCAGGGGATCAACTAGAAATTTGTCGTCATAAGTTTTCCATCACATTAGCCTGAAGATATTTCTCTCTTATGTCAATTGGTATCCAAGTCATGTTCCAAAGTCCTCAACCACAAAAGTAGGTGGCCATGTTGGTAGAGGAGGTGAAATTGGCTTATATATATCTTTGAGGTTTCACTTTGAAGTAGTGAGAAGTGGAAATATCAGGGATACTTTCCATAATGACAGTGATTGGCCTAGAATGAAAGGCCTAAGATGCTGAAGCTAGGAGGCATTAGGGAACAAAAGGAAGCCTCAAGAGGGAATGCAGGTTTGGCATCATTGATTAGATACTCGAGATGGCATGACAGTCACCAATGAGAAGGGCAAGGGAGGAGCTATGCCTTGGAGCTGGTTGATGAGATGGATGGAGCGAAGGGGGCTCTCAAAAGAGTTAAGCACACTACTACGAGTGGGAGTAGGAGCTCACGATGTTGGTGCTAGTGAGGGCAGGAGCACTTGTGACTCCCTAAATTGCAGGCCAATAAGAGCAGAGTTGTTGGGCGGCAGGATGCCATGTGGCATACCATGATCCGAGAACATTTAGGGCATTTAATACCTAGTTTCAAATGGACTTAGTTTATATTTTATTAATCTTGATCTTTTTGTTTTATCTTGTCTATGGATCCATCTTCAAAACTTTTTCTTTTCTCTTCATTGAGTGAGAAGTATGGTATGTGATCTATTTTAGGAGAAAATATATGAATGAAGAAGACAAAATTAAGTATGTTGACAGTGTTCGGGAGTGTAGCCTCATAAACTCCGTTTGGAATGTTATAGTTGGTGGGCAGCATGCTTGGTCTTGGGGTGACTTTTCATTTTGCTTCAATAAACCACCTTGATACTGAAGGCCAACGGAGAAAATAAAATAATGATGACAAACAGCAATTCAAATTTATATACTAAATCATAAGGAATTAAATCATATCCACATCTCAATGGTCTCTGTCATGAGCATGATGACTAGCGAATGTAACCTAAGTAAAAGTTACACCATCTCATTTGGTATTAACTAAATCATTGAATTCGCTAAACACACTCCTCAAATATGTGATGATAGAAGATGTCAAATTAATTGTCAAATAGCTTAAGCTATTACCTTTGAAAGGCCCTCCTAGATTTTGAGTGACAGTACTGTGAGGTTAAATTGTTTTTCATCAGGCACATGAACAACATATTGGAATAATATTATACATGTGTCATTGCTTTAACATTTATGACGCTGAAGGTACTCATGCTACTTTTATAAATTATGGCATGAGCTGTGAGACTGCATTTTTAAGATTGATTTGAATTTTATGTTTTCATTTTGATAACTTTATCCTACTAATTAAAGCTTGTACGTAGTGTTGTACAGCAGTTAAAATTGCAGAGTTGCATATGGTCTGATAATTTTTCATATCTTCTAAAACTTTGGGTGCAGGCCAGCTAAATTATTGGAAATTATGAAGGAACGTTTTGTTTCCTTAGGTGGCATCGTGTTTGAGGGAAAAAGCTTTTCTAGCATATGCGTTTATGATGATGCTGCTGTATGTCAAATGCTATTTTGCATAATTTTTTATAGACTTCTTGCAAGTTATGCTTTGTACCAACTATGTCCACTCTCACATTAAAATTTCTATATTAACGATTAATCTTGAATACTGCATGCACGATAGGTCATTACATTCAATCAAATGCATCATGCATCGGTGTTTTGATGTTTATATATTTGCTTATTCTTCATTATTTGAATGTTGATCGTGGAATCTGAATGAAAAGCTAGGCTGCTTACGTATGTTGTAGTTAGGTTTTAGTGTTAGAATATGGGTAAGTTGGTTTATTTATTTTGCAATGCCTGGGATGCTAGTTTTGTTTGAAGCTGCATTAGATTGTTGGGATAGATTGGAGTATTGTTTAATAATACTAGGCGATAAAATGATACTTATATGCCATAAGTTTAAGGATTTTGACTCTATCATATAAAGGAATGAATATATAGATGTTTACATAAGTTATAGAGTTAAAGCTGTATGGTTAAAATAGAAGTGCATTATTAGTATTATGTGATAAGATGATATCATGAAAACTTATATGTAAATATTATATAACTATAATTAGACCAACAATGTTGTATGGATCTTTTATTGGTAGTAAAAGTGTCATTTAAGGCTAAGTTGAGCATAGCGAAAATGAGAATATTAAGATGGATGCCCTATTTTTAAAAATGCAAATAAGCATGCACATGCTACATAGTCGTAAGGTTATGGATCACTCTACAGATAAAGCAAGCTTACACTATAAAGAACAATCAAATTGGTGAATACTCTCTATCATTACTTTGCAGAGTACACTATTTCTGGACTCCATTGTCCTTCCTGGTCGAAGAAGTTATGCATTCCTTTATCAAATCGTGTGCATCTTCTTGTGTACTAGTTGGTAATTATTTTTCTTATTAATATTTAACTTAAAATGCCATGGATCATTTCATACTTCTCATTTTATGATGGTTGTTAAATATTATACTATTTAATGTTTCTTATGATATATATGTTTCTATTAACTGAAATGCGTGCTTTGTTGTGTTTCATGTTTAAGTAAAAAAACTCCTTTGTAAGTCACATTGTTCTTTGCACATCGATAACCCTTGATGGATTTATGGATTGAGAAGGATAAATTTATAAATGATTATATTTAAGAAACAGTTGGAGTAATTTCTATTGAAATTAAGTAATTTTAAATGTTTCGACTCTTACAACTAAGCATAAAAAATGGACTTATTACCCCGATGGATAAAGTAGCGGTATGACTTGGAAGGAAGTAATAAACTTAAGGTAATATGCATAAAAGTTTTTTAAATGATTACGTTTTACAACTTTTGTGCATTTAGCAACTTGGGCAATGCTTAATTAATGAAAATAAGGATTTATAAAATTCACTACAAAAAAAAAAAAAATTCACCCCAAATATTTGAATAAGGCTGTTGATGAGAATGATTCTGAGAAACAAGGTCAAATGAAAAGTAATTGGTTTTATTTCGGTCCTAAAAGTTTCAGCAAAAATGTGGTTTTTATCTTTGCCAAAGATTTCTTTCTAATAAAATTGTTTTCAATTTAAACTTCCAAAGTTGATCAACGCTAAGACGGTTGGCATATTAGTTAAGTAAGAGACTGCTAAGAGGTCAAGAATTACTTTTCTTCGCTTTGTCTCTAACTATGAGAATGCTAAGTAGAAGAAGGAAAGTCTCCTAAATAGTCTCTATTGTCAATTCTAGTATCACCAATTAGTGTGAGATCTTTATTCATTCGGGCGCATTGGTTTAGACTACTATATTCTTTGCTGTTGTGTGGAAGGGGATGGGGATGCAAAGTGCTAATATGATTAGATGCTGTCTAAAAGAATTTTCATAAACGAGAATTCAATATCAAATGAAAATTCTATAATAATGAGTGGAAATGAATGATTCATTAAGCCTACTTTCAAGTAGTTAGGCAATTTAAATTTTTAAAAAGGTTACCAACTTTACATGAGCACATTATGACCACATCGGCACAAGAGCTTTGAAATATGGACATATCACATAGCTGAACTTGAAAAGGAAGAAACTATGATATTTAATTTAAATGAAAACCCAAATATGAAAAAAGGCCATTTTTTATGAGAAAGCATGCATTGCTTACAAAGTCCAATGTATGTATCAAACAAGATGCTAAAAGGTTAAATAATACATCAATGATGGTTTCATCGTTCAAACAAAGCCAGGTAGGTGAGTATGCAATCGAGTATAAAGATACTTTTGTATTACCGATACACTCCATTTCAAACATACTAAAAACCTACTATTTCAAGTATTATCAACATGTGGCACCATCATATAAGTAGCCTTGAACAATGCATATTGTGTTCTTCAATTTGAGTCATTTGTTCCTTTTTGATGCCCAATAGTTTGAAAAACTTGGTCCTTTTATTTTGCATTTTATAAATATTTGACCTTTTTTGCGCAATTATGATGGGTGTAGGATCTTTGTATTAGGCTATTCTCATTGTTGTTGCCATGCAAATGAAAATAGTTTTCTAAGCATCAATTGTGTGCCAACACTTCAATCACAACTTTTTAACTATTCATGGCATACCTTATGTAGGGGTGAACCTTGTTTTGCTATATTTATTGCTCATTTTAGAATAGTTTGGAAATATTAAGCATATAATTTAATATTGACTTGTCTTGATACCAAATTATATAATGTACTATAAATATATTTGATCATTAATTTAGGAAAATAAACTTTTCATAGGCAAAATTCCTAGCACATGCAGCCTTTCAACTAGTGGCACATTCAAAAAAGGGGATTTACTCATACCACACATTTCTCATTACATATTGAACATCTCAATTTTAATATTCACTTGTATAACATCCAAATCTTTAACATCACATTAAAAATACTACTAATATTAACTTTTCTAAAGTGACATACACCTTTCATATGTATGTTTTGATATGTGTGCATTAATGTCATATATGTAAATATTAAAATTTATATGTTAGATATGTAAATACATAAGAATTATGTGGCATGTATGCTTTCCCCTTAGAAAAAATTAAATGGAAAATAGTCACTTGTGTATATATGGAGTAACTTATTTTCAAATGCTAAGTTGTAGTTAATAGCAAGTTTAGGTTTTGTATCATCTTCATTTACTTGTTTAATTACAGCTAACATTATCCAATTTGAATTCGAGGCAATCTTTAAGTGCAACCCTTTCCCTTTTATGCTTATTTTCATTGTTTGTCTCAGGTTTTGACATTGAATGATGGTGACACGTTGTCCTCACATCTTGTTGTTGATTCAATGGGCAACTTCTCTCCATTGGTCAAACAGGCAAGCTTCTCAAATTGCTTGAAGATTAGTTTAAATTATTCCTAGAATTGCATAGGAAATGGTTTCATGACACTACAATACCCACACTTTTAATAAGGGGTTTAGAATCAAATTGGTCCTATTTACATGAAGGATCAATTTAATCCGGAAACAGGGAGTAATTTGGTGTATTGTCGAGGGGTAAGTTGGTCTTTTCGTTTGGAATTTAATGAAAAATTGTAGAGAAATAATGAATATTGTAGGGCATTTTCGGAATAACAAAAAATAAAAAGAAGTAGATAACTAACTCATTTTCATTCACGCACCGCACCACGGAAGGACCAACTTGGTCCTTGATCAAATAGTCAAGGGACCAAATTAGTCCTCCTGTTTAGTCTGGGACTAAATTGATCATTCATAAATAGTTGAGGGACCAATTTGATCTTAAACCCTTTTAATACGCATATATGATTTCCACATTGCAAATGGAGTTTAAGTCGTATATGACTAACCATAAATATATATAAACCCATGAATGTATTTTGTAGGCCTGAGACATAAAACATAAAGAACTCAAAAATGGCACTTTATAGGGATTATTTTGGTTGTGCTTATGTTACATATACAGATGATATTATGGTTATATTGGATTCTAGACTTTTAAATTTGAACCAGAAACCCTGGGCATGATCGTCATATTATTGCAATCTGTTTTACTGTCCCTTGAATATATGTATACAATGTAAGATCCATTGGCCATTTCATCTGGTTTCTCATCATTTATGAGAAGCAAATTATAATTGCATGTTGTCCTTTAATAAATCATCTACCACTACTACAGAGCAGCTTTCTGCTGAGCGTTAAATCCCCTTTGACTAGGCATCTCTAATATGCTGTTTTCCTTTTTATACTTTATAATTTCTTTTATTTCATTTTAGATCTCTTTACTTTGATAACATATGTAGATTCAGTCAACAACTTTTCTACAATCCTACAAATGCTACCATCGCCATAATTTGTCTTGCAAAGAGATGATAGTATTTCTAATCATAAATATGGCTGACGCCTTCAATCAGTGCCTACTAGGGTAGAAAAGTCAATACATTATTAAATCTATAGTAGAAGAAAAGTGAAGTGTAGCATTAAAATTATTTTTATCAAGCTTTATTGTTGCATGAGCATCCTTAAATGGAATAGTTTGTGCATATTTTGTTGCCAAAAATACTTGAGCAATCGAAGTTACAATAATATTTGTGAATTACTGATTTATGCCTCTAATGTCATCTATTGGCTTTAGTTTTTGACAAGAATAGTCATGCTCGGGCTGCATTTGGTCTCCAGATGATCCAAACTTTCCCAAAGTTATTTTAAATCCTTTTTTACGCACTTAAGATGAACATTTTTATTCAGATGCTTTTAGATATGCACTGCAATGCCGTTTTATTCTATGTATTATTTAGCAATTTTAACACCTCAAACTATAACTTATAGATTAGAGCAGGCAGAAAACCTGATGGCATCTGCCTCGTGGTAGGTTCGTGCAGCCGTGGTTTTCTGACAACTCATCAAGTGATATTATATTCAGCAATTATTCAGTGAAAAAGTTTAACAATATGGAGTTACAGTACTTTTGGGAGGTAGTCAGCTTTCCTTTTCTTATAGGAGTTCCATAACCAGAAAAAAGCTTTAAATAAATTTGTGAATAATGAAACGTAATATTGTGACATTGTTCTATAAAAACCTATGTTTGAAATTTAGCTCCTTAATAGAAACTTATATTCTTCTTTTGTGAACTCTTCAACCTGAAACATTTTGATGCTAAGAATTTAATAGCTTTTATTTTACTTTCATATTTTTTTTCCTTTACATTTTATGGTATATTATTTACAGGCATTTCCTGCTGGTTCTGGCCCTACAGATAGAACTACTTACATGTTCACATATGTTGATGCAAGACCAGAGGCCCCAAAGCTGGAAGAGTTGTTAGAGGATTATTGGGATTTGTTGCCACAATATCAAGTTGGTTTTCATGGTTCTATTACAGTGTTAACTCAGAATCTTTCATATGTGCCATTGATGTGCTACTTTGGGAAATTTAGTTTAGTGGTTTTAAAATTGGATCCATCTTCACTTATAGCTTGTATGTGTAACTTGTCTGCAATTTATCCATTAATCAAAGTTTGGTCAAATAATTATGAACAAGCGTGACAACTCATAATCATTATTGTTTGATTCACTAAGTTTAACGGTTTGAAGAGTTGTAAGTTTAACTAAATTTTTCTTAAAGCTGCACGGGCTTCTGTCTCGATGAAATGTCTCAAAAATTGCCAGAACATTCTTATATATGGAATAGGAAACCGTTAGCAAAAGTTAGTTGTCCACGAAATTTATGTCTTCTATAACAACAACATCATCAAGCCTTTGTCCCACCATGGGGTCATGAATCTTTTTTTCTTCACTGTTATCATACCAAATGTCATATTCTCATTTAATTCTCTTAAATTAAGGTCATTTTTATACTTTCATAAAGTCTTTTAGGTTTACCTCTATCTTTTTTTAACATAAGCAAAATTTTACATCTACTCTCTAACTGGGTTGTCATCGGATAGCGTTTTATGTGGCCAAACCATCTAAGGCCAAAATTTAATAGTTTTATGTTTGCCTGCCATCTCCTTTCTACCACATGGGGATTCAAATTTCAATGAATAATTTGGGATACATATACATGGTCTATTAAGCATATTTACTATTTATGTTGGCAATAATTATTGTGTGATTGATTTTGTTGTAATTCATACAGCAGGTTTTACTGCTTTCTTCATGAGTACCTTCCACTCTAATTCTAAGTCACAAAATTTGGTGATAATGAGCCTTTATTTTTAAATTTCTCTATGGATAACTAGTGATCAATTTTCTATATGTTTTGACAACCATGCAATTTTAGATTTCCATCATTGCGTTGTACAAGTAGTCTTCTCAGTGTTTACTCACAAATCATTTCACAGGGAATTGCTATTGACAATTTGGAAGTTCTAAGAGTTATATTTGGTATCTTCCCTACTTTTCGTGACAGGTTAGGACAAATAATTCTTAATTGCACCTCCATTAGTTTGTATAAATACAAACTTTTATCTACAATAAGATATTATATTATAAAATATATTTATATTTTATTTATAGGAATTTCTCTATTTGCTTTTGGGTGAACATATTGTTTAAATCATCTCAAGGCAATCTATGTGCTTTGAAAAGCTCAGCTCTACTCGAGTATCTGGATATGAGTATTCTAAAGACAAAGTAGCATAAATAAAATATTGCCTTGAGGTTTTACTCTTATTTAAGAATTTTATATTCATGGTTTGAGCCTTCTTATGAATGTAACCCCATGGTTAATTATCCCTCATGATTAAGTTGCTAGTTGTGATTCTCTTTGATAAATTTCATGTAGTGATGAATTTTTGTATGATTCAACCTACTATAAGGCTTTAGAGTGTGGCCATTCTCATACTCATAGGGGATAACAACCCAATAAACTTGTTATATTTCCATAAAATTGTTGTCATATTTTACACTAAATAGTCAAAGAACAATATATATATTTTTACTTTTTACCTAATAGTCATTGTTAATCATGTATACATATACATACATACATATATATATATATATATATATATATATATCCATTATGGAACATGAAATTCTTGGGATACTTGATCTTGTTAACATTGTTCAGATGCACATAGATTTCTATTTGGTTTTATTGACATAAAATATTAAAGTATGTGATCATATATATATATATGCTTTTATGTAAGCTTTGATCTAACTTTGACTTTGATACCCTTGACAAGTTTGTGAATGAGGGAATATGCATGATGACTTTGAGCTTAAGGGTGCGTTTGATCTGACTTTTGGTACTTTGCTTTTCAGCGACTGTTATTCTGATTTTTTAGAAAGTTTTGTGGTGAAAAAATTATTTTGAGAACTAGAGCTGTTAGAGTGTGGTGGCTGTCAGAAAATTATTTTTTGAATTTTTAAAAAAAAATATTTATGACACATTTAAAGTTTTTTTTAAAACTTATAATTTTAAAAAAGTTATACGCAGATCCTAAGTTAGCCATTTATATTATTCGATGGACTTAGATTTTTTATTTTATTTTGTCTATTTGAATTTTTTTTGAAATCCTGACATGAGGAAATTTGGTTTAGATATTGTGGGGATCCCTATACTTAAAAATTATTTTGTTAGATGTGTCTATTATTGAAATAATGAATGATCGATTGGCAGGGTCCTATATCATGATGTTGATGTCTTATTCTTCTATAGTCATCTTCGATTGAGATTCATTGACATTGCGATTATTCACTAAGGTCTTCTATATCTTTCAGATGAGTGAGTTATAGATGATATGGTTCACTTTATTTTAATCTTTGATAATTGTGCAATTATTAAGCAGGTAGATCCTTTGAGCATGTCATTTGAAAATGGCATTTCTTTGTGCCTAGTGATGTTGATGTGATCTCTTTGGTTATTATCTTAGATGATTGAATTTGTTATTGTGATGGTGAAGCCCTTCAGCTCTTTTCCAACATCATAAAGAGTGGCTCTTGTCAGGCTTCTAGAGAAAAAAGAGAGCATAAATGAATCAAATCTCGCAATAGAAGAGGTTGAAAGGATGTTTTGCTAAATGAATGAAGAGTTAGGCAAAAATATGTTAGACTTCATTTGGTGTAAGTGGTTAAATTTTCTTAAGAACTTCATGGTTAAGCGTGTTCCTAATGGTTCTCTTCATGTGATTTATTGGAACTTACTAGAAAAAAATCATGAGATTCAACTTTATATAAGGCCAAAGTGAATAATAGTCAATGTAGAATATCATTACATTTAGTGTTAGAGCTTGGCATTCTCTGATATGTGATTTGGGGATGAATCGAACAAAAGCTTGTGGGTTTGTGACATCCAAAATCTGAAGAGGTGTTTCTTGGGTGGGGATTGATAGTTGTGGTTAAATCATGAATAAGCATCTATTTCTAACAAGATTCTAGGGGACAAAAGGGTATCAATGAACTATAATTGAGTTAGAAGAGGAAAATAATACTAGGCTATATAAGTAACGAGTTGGTTCATTATAGACATGGTTCCTTTTGTTGTGATGGGTGGATTTTTTTATTTTTTATTTTGGGAAAACCCACAATTAAGCATGCTTTGGATTGAACACTCTTTGGATGGGTGACTTTTTGGGAAATTTTGTAAATAAGATAAATCTGTTACATTCAACTTGGTATGAAATGGACTGGGCCAAGGTGAATAATACCCGACAATTGCTCTAGGGTGTTACATGGCAACGACACTATGTTGTAAGGTAAACAACTCGAGCAAGAGTTGGAATGTCTTTACTAATTTTCCTTTATGATCTATTTAAAATTCAGTGAAAACTCATTCAACTTACTCTACCTCTATAAACCTTCAAATTTTTTCTCTTCTTCTCTTTGTTCTTGGACATCATCTACATCTTCCATGGATTTGCATTGTAATATAGTTGAATTGCTATTATAACAAGGATTAGTGCATCATCCTGTGCTCAACTATGAGTAATTTTACTTATCAACATTCTTTGAGTGAAATATGTTTGATACCCTTACGCACAATCATTAGAAAAAAAAAAAAATTTTTTGTATATAATTTTAAAATTCAAAAGAATATTATGTAATTTACATATTATGCTTCCACATTACATAAAAGGCTTTTTTTTTCAAGTTCCACTTTGACGTTGAGAATATATTTAATTGAAAATAATGCTATTTTTGTAATTTTCACCTCTTACATTGAACTAAAATAAGGTCTATCTAGTGTATGAAGCTTTTTCTAATGCAAGATCTATTAGGATTTGGTTTATGTTGTGTCTCCCTAATTTTCATATCTTCTGCATTAAACCTTTTTTAATGTTTATACCATTATATTCTATTTTAGATCTTTCATATTTTATTTATTTTATTCATGATTTCATTCTTCTTTCATTTATTTATGGGCTCCAAAAAATTCATGCACTACCTCTCATGAGTTGTTGTGTTATGGTTCAAATTTTTTTAGAGACAGACAATTTCTTTGAAATCTTAGAGATTTTGTTCATTTTGCGGATTTTAGATTTTGTTTCAAAATTTTTTTAAAACATGTAAGCAACTATCTCTTCTCCCAATAGTGATAAAACTTTCGATTAAAGTTATTTGGATTGTAGTTACTTAGTATATAGTAGTAGTTTAGAAGTTAAAATTGTGAAATTCATTTACTTTGAATGGTGGGGAAAATGCGAATGAACCATATCAAGATCCATGATTTTATTATCTCATTATTATGTCTAGTTTATTTAATTACATGCTCAATCGATTCATTTAAGAATCATCGTATTATGGATTGATTCATCCAATGTCCAGAAATTATATAACCCTTAAATCACATGTTATATTCTTATACCTAAGATTTATTTGGAAGGAGTTATATTCTTCTTCTTTTTTTTTCACACAAAGTTACTAATATCATAAATAAAAATATGAAAATAAAAGTCAATCACTTTCATTCAGTTTATATAAAAAATTATACAATCACAAAATACATAATCATGGTACTCATTAATATTCATTAAAATAGTACCATGATTGTAAAAGAATAATTATATTTTAGTAATAGTCATACCAATACAGAATCTACAATCTCTCTCTCTAATCAACTTTTTTTTACCCTTTTCTTTTTTAAAATTTACATGTATAAGTAAAATAGGAATGAGTATAAATACTGATGATATATGAAATCGACTCTAAATTTTCAACATATTTCAATAAAAATAATATTTACTATGAAATATAATTGAATTAAGTAAAATTTTAATATTAAAAGCATATATAAAAAATCATAATATATAATTCATGTTTAATATTACATTTGATTCACAAAAAAATACTAAAGTAAATAATGTTTTAAATATTTCATATCATCTTCTCCCTCAGACTCTTATATCTCTCAAATATATCATATCACACATATATATCATTAGGTCCTTATACCTCCCAATATATTTACATCTGCATTTAATTATTCATTTAAGCCCTTATGGCCTCTTATGCATAACACAATTAATTTTATTTAGACCTTTATATCTTTCTTTAATTACACATTTATTCTTATGTCTCCCAATATATTTTATACATAAAATATGCTTTTACGTAAATCAAGTCACATATTTACATGGACATTTACAATGCATCAATACCAATGACTTACTATTTTGATAAGTAGGAGTAATTTGCAATATATAAGAATTTTGTAAGTGTAAAATAATAGTAGAATCTGTAGATAAATTTGCATATATACGTCAATAATCACAATTTACAAAATCATTTATATGCAATGTCTAAAATAATATTTTTTTTTTGTTTCATAATAATTTTATTAGACTCGATATACTTACAAAATACACAAAATGATATATAGGATAAAATATTCAATTAAAATTTTATTTCTTATATCAATATGTTCGTTCATTATAGTCACATGATGTAAAGTTTATGAATCTTTATTAGATTTGAGTTTCTAAAATCAACCAAATAAAATGTCAAAACTTTACAAAAAAAACAAAATTTCTGAAATTGTAAGTAGGGTATCGGTAGCATATCAATTTTCTAAGTAGCCCAATGGGAAGACCCAAACCTAGCTTTTTCTTTCCTCTCTCTCTTTTCCTCTCCCTTCTCTCTGTTGCAAAATAAGGAAATGGGTGGGTGACTCCATGGCTTAAGATATTTGTATAATAATAATTTTTTAATATATGACAAGGACATAATGGTCATTATCTGAATTATTTTAATTTTATGATAACTTTTAATATAAACTAATTTTTTTCTTATAACCCATCATTTCAAAAATTAATGAAAAATATTCTGTAAATACTAAAGCACGTTTAAAATATTCTAGTAAAATGATTTGTAAAATGGATGCTGATGATCTTTGAAAATCTCTGTATAATACATACAATTCTTTAAAGTTCAAATCTAATAACTAACTTCATATTTTTTTTTATATATGAGAGCTCATAAATATTAGATAAAATATTTATAAAATAGAGTGTCAAATGTCCTATAATGTGATGAAGATGGTTTGAAAATCGGACTTAAAAGAAATACATTGAATATCATAGATTATTGTCATTCTAATAATATTTCAAAAAATTGTATAATTTTTTGTTATAAATATATTTGTAAAATAGAATGATCTTGAGTATCAAGGGAACCTTATAGATTAAGATGGTTTGTTTAAATAAACAATTTTACTTCAACTTTGCTAATAGGAGATTTTGTGCTTTATCAAATGCACTTTTATAATCTGAAGGAGTAAAGTCATTAAAAATTTTTCTTTATACAACCATGATTGTTGTTTTTTTATGATAAACCATCAAGTAGATTGTAATCATTACTTTTGTCGTCTTGGTTTGTGGCAAAAACATGTGGACAAAGGACATATTTCTTATTTATGTGAGATTTTTTTTGAGAAAATAATAATATACTTGATCTAACATTAACTCTTTTTTGTTTTCTAAAGCTTATCACCCTTGACAAATTGTCGCAGAAGGCAATTGAATTTTGCTTTAAGTATTATATGATAAGCTCCACATGAATAGTCTTAAATTTTATACTTTTCTTTTGATTTTTTAATATTTCGTTAGGTTCAAATTCAAAATGATTTGCATTAAGATTTGAGATATTTTTGGTAGTATCTCATATGTTTACAATTTTCGATCAATCTATCATCAGAGTGTTTGGATGATGTCATTTTGTTAGTCTAGACCTTGTCAGTCTTGCCACCTCCTAACATGGGATTGGATTTGCGAGTATTTGTTTAGTGTTTGTCATAGTATAGACCTTGTTGAGCATTTATAGGCATGAGGATCAAGTCCATTGGATAAACACATTATCATATCACCGATAAAATTAAAATTTGAGTTTGAAAGAGTGAATTTTAAAAATAGTTGAATTATATTAAAATTGCATATTTCTTAGACAATATGATTCAAAAAATTTTCTTTTTTAACTCATTCTTGATTATGTGTTTGAGCATTTTGTGTTGAGAGCATGCAAGAATGTTTTAAGTTTTGCACTATTCTTGTTACACTTGCATTCTTATTTTTGATACATCTACATAATGCACACATGAATTTCAATGTGATTGCATGATACATTTGCATACTTTTGATGTGTTCACATGATGCATTTGGATGCTTTTGAAGCACTCATATTATTGTAGGATACTTGCATGAATTTTGAGACATTGCATGACCTATAAATTGCCCACATAATTCATGTTAAGTTTCAAAATTATTAGAAGTTTGCTATTTGCACAAATATTTTGTCATTTGAGGTGCACAAACATTTTATTTTTTGTAATTTTGATATACCTTTGTCCTCTTGTAGGGTTGTGTTTCTGTGTGGCATTAAGCATTCTAGGTTCTTATTATAACTTGAAATAATACATTGTTGCTTGTATTTATTTCTAGTTCTATTGAATTTTGAATGCTCAACAAGATATTGTTCATGCCTATTGATGAGCTTTTAAGTGCATTATTAGTCCCATTTAAATTCTTTTAGCTACTTTTGATTTATTTGTAACATGTGATGCAATATACATGTTGTAAAAGTCCTTTTATGTTTATTAGCTATTTTGTTTTGTTCTTGCTCATTGGTGAGCTATCAAATGCTATGTAGTTTCATTTACAAGTTTGATTTGAGTTATGTTCTCATTTGAAAGTTGGCTTTTCAATCTAAAATGAATCCCTATAAGGCTAGTACAAGTCTCAAGTCCTACTTGCATTTGGCTTGGGTTCTTTTGGCTCTTTCAATATATGATGTAGTATAATCTAAATGTTCATTAAATATATCACTTAATGATTGGTGAGCATTTCATTTATTGTAGGTTCATTTAAGTTTAATTTTGTGAGTCCTTTGTCTCAAAATTTTGTAACTTCATGTTCATTTAGTATCAATTTGATCTTTAGTTCAAGTTTAAAATTTCTTTTATTATATTCTATTGTGCTTCCTATTGCTATTAAATCTAGTAGCATTTTGAGAGCCTCCCGGCATCTTCTCCATATAGGAGTCTGCTTCAAGAGTGTCAGTTCGCTATGCTCTTCTAAGCATCAGTCGGTGTCTTGCAACAACATGGTTGGAAGTCTTCAAATTTACCACGCTCTTCTAAGTGTGTCATTTGAGTGTTTAGGAGAGTAAAAAAATGCAAGATTGTAAGAAAGATGCATATAAGTACTTATTTTATATTTGTATTTATTATTTCTTATTATTTACATTTTATCATTCTATTTATTTTGATTTATCTATCTAGGTCTCATCAACTTGAATTTTGGCTCTCAACATCTTAGCATGAAGCTAGAGTACTTTGTCTACTTGCCAAACTCTTCTGAATATAACCGTTGATATTTTGAGACACTATGGCCTGAAGTCTTCAAATCTACTAGATATTTATGTGTGGTAGATTGTCAAACTCATTACACTATTTTGAGCATGGTAGGTTCTTAAAATTGTCATGCTATTCTGACCATTGTGGGATCTTGGAATACTTGCATAAAATAAAATAGAGATTTTTCCACATGCACATTCAAACACTTAAATTTTAGTGGCATGGTGTTATACTTTTGTGATAAGTAACGATGATGATGAGGAGATGAAATTAGCATGAATTTTAAGGATGCATGATTATTTTATCTTCTCCTTTTTCCTTTAATTTTATTCACTATTTTTCTTAGAAAGAAGATAGAGAGCAAAGAGATGGAGATGGAGTGGGAAGGAAAGGAGAAAAAAAGACAAAGAAAGCATGATTTTCTCTTTAGAAAAAAGGGTAAATATATAAGACTTGTGTGATTTGTATGTAAAAATTTTGAAAAAAAGAGAATTTTCTCTTTGATTTAGAGAGAGAAACAAGGAGAGGTGGTCTCTCTCAGTTGGAGAGAGAGAGAGAGAGAAGAAGTGGAGAGATTGAGATGTGGTGGTGAAGCAAGTTTGTTGGCCAAGATAGTAAATGGTGGTAAGCAACCTACTAGGAAGTCAACAATTGGGAAAGGTGTGGGTTGATGAGGTCGCAAGTGGGAGAAATAAATGAGAATATGGTGAAGAGAAGAGAGAAGAGAGAGAGAGAAGGAGACTATCATGGTTGCGTGTGAAGGAAGTAGGGACAGGAAGAGTGGAATGAAGGTGTGTAGTTGGGCTAGGGGACTTTGCATTTAGGATATGGAACAAAAGCCACGTCATGGATCATGAGGAAGGGTTAGTAGCACAGAAAGAAAGAAGCGTATCGTGCAAAACGGAGAGTGTGGAGGTTAGATTTTCAATGTGGAGAAAGTGGTGAAACAAAGCATGGAAGGAGAAGTGGGGCATTCAGTAATGCTGAGAGAACAAAAGAAGCATGGAGGTATGTGCAAGAGGGTTCATGAGGAGGTTGAGGAAGATGAGTTGTTGGTGTTGGTCATGCTTGTGTGCGTGGAAAGGAGAGAGATGTGAGGACAAGCATAGAGAGGTGGACATTGGGAGGAAAAAAGAGAGGGTCATGTGTGCAGATTCTTCACATCTTTAAACAAAAGAGGCGTGTGAGTAGTTTTAGGTTATTATTTTATAGAAGATTTGCATACATATCACACGATTCTTGTATTGATCTATCTATCTAAAGTTTGATATTTGTATATCGACACCTTACTTATACATGAAAATGTGATTTCACTTTTAAAAAAGTAATAATATTGATATTTTGATGTGATATCGAGTGTTATGAATATAAATATCAAACTTTAGGTTTTAAATATGTGAATATATAAGAATTATGTGGTATGCATGTAAATTCCTCTTCATTATTTTGATTGATTTTTTTTAGTAGCACGGGTTTAGATAAGAGGGCATGGACAGTTATAGTAGAGTAGCAATTGCATGTGATAGATATAGAGATAGTCAATTTTTTAAATAATATTAATATTAATATTAATTTTGTATATTGATGTAGGATGAGAGTAATTTTTATGATATGAAATTTATTACACCGATAATTAAATCTTCACAAAAGTAATGATAAATGCATTTATTGACACATTTGCAATATTATGAATTTTGAAGTTGAAAAGATTAAAAGTTATGTTAAGTAGATCAATCTTATAAATTCAAAGAAATAATTGAAAAGTTATGAACGATCTAACCTGTAGTAGATTTAAACTAACCAACAAGAGGGATAAGTTGTAACCTCAAGCGGTTGCCATTGTGGAGGTTACATTCTTCAGATTCTACACATTCAAGAGTAATTCAGTCACTGAGAGAAAAATACACAAAAGAATAGTAACAAAAATTTAAGAAGATAATTTTTATTCTAAATCTAAGTGTCAAGCTTTACAAGAGCCTCCCTATTTATAGGATTGAAAGGGAGAGTTAAGAATACTCAAATCTAACTCCAAACTCAAATATATCACCATCATAACTACACCTACCATAACTTGCTACCAAATCTATCACTTCTTTTATATCTACCCAAAATATCATACCTACTACTATGAATCATGGGCCATGACATAAGAATATATATATATAAACTCAAAATATACAAAATATAAAGCCAATAATACATAACATAAATTATAAACATAAAATACATAGATTTAAGTTTTATGATGATGGCGTCTGACGTGACAATGATGCTCATCGGCCTCTCACTTTAAAGGATTCTTCCTGGAGAATGAAAATCGGTACTCTTGTAATAAGCGTGAGTGTCAAATGTAAGTCATAAATCTTTAAGTGGAGAAAGACCTTTCCAACAAAATAGAAACCTTTGAGTGTCTCCATCAGATGTGATAATCTTCTAAAATTTGATATGGATGATGTGATCTTAAGCGATGAGATGGTAGAGGAGTTGGTGATGAAGTATTAACCTACATGTTAGTACTATTTATAGAGGGAATAGTGTTATCCGTGGCTTGCCCATAATACAACGTTAAATCTGATACATTGAATATTGGAGATATCCGAGCATTCATTGGAAGATCTATTTCATAAGTGTTATCATTTATCTTTCTTACAATTTTATAATGACTAGATCTCTTGAGAGTTATTTTTTAAGAGTTTCAATTGGAAATCTCTTAGGTCTAACTTTAACAAAAATCAAATCTCCTTCATTAAATTTTACATATCGTCTATATGCATCAACATTAGCTTTATATTTATCATAATTCTAAGTTTTCGAATTTCACGATGTAAATCATGCTTTGTGCAAATAAAGATGCAAATGCACTTGTTGACCTCCACACATGATCCACAAGTCGGATTGGATTTATGGAGCAAATTTGACGGGCTTCGGATACAATTTCACGCAAATTGGAGCTGAACTGCACTGAACATCGCCAAAATTAGTCGAAACGATCTTCGATCGATGAACGAACTTCGCCATCACATTCAGAACGTTGAAATTGATCAGAATATACATATTGCATAATTCGACGGTCGACCAATCAAGAAGGAAATTCGTCGCCGGCAAGCATCGGTTGGGAGGTTGCAACAATATCCAACCTCGTTCATGATCGATTGCGTTTGCATCCTTTCAAATGAGATTGTTGCATTCAAACGAGTTTGCAAATGTCGAAGGAGTGTAGCGCAATTTGAACTAAAATTGTTGATTACGGCTTCAACCAAACTAGATCGTAAGCGGATCAAGTATTGCGTCCGAAACATTGGAATAATCTTTAATTGACATCTAATATGTCTATGTGGTGATGCAATTACGAAAAGTTAAAATTGATGTTTATTTAATATATATTAAAAAAGGTAAATATATATATATATATATATATATATATATATATATATATATATATATATATATATATATATATATATATTTCATCTAACCTTTGGGAAGAACACTCATAATGTAGCTCTCCTTTATCAGCCGCATCACTCCCCTCTAGTTCTGGCAGCTCGACCGCACAGGATAGAAACCCTTCCCTCTCGACTCTTCCTCTCATCCCTCCGGTCGAAGGTTATCCAGTCTTCTTCCTCCCGGTCAGCTCCTGCTCTCAGTCGAACACCTGCAACTCTCCTGCTCGGTCGACCGACCAGTTCGATCGCCTTCCGTCATCTGCAGAAGCCGAGGTCGAGCATCCCAATCGAGAACCATCCCACTTTTCCTCTTTCCTTCTTCGGTTTTGTCACTAGCCCTCTTCGGTTCCCTGTTGGAAGCACGAGCAGTCACCCTCCTGATCGAGCCAGCCACCAACTTTAATCCTAGCATCTCTCATTCGGTCGTTGGAACACAGTCAAATCGGCCACTTCCCTCGTTTCTTCAGGTACCTAACTCCATACTCCTCCTTTTTCCTGATTCGCTTCATCCCATATGCAGACCACAAATGCTACCTAATATGCTACCTCCATCAAATCTGATTATACAACTATAACCGACTCTCGATTACCTTTGAACACCTAGCCCATTCTTGTTACCCTTCCTTTCATTTGCTGCACAAAGAGAAGATAGTGACTTAAGGGAGTTAAGTCCATTAGCCCGTTATCTGAACTTATCAAATTCAGAATTTTAGACAATGCTTAAATGGGCTTAGGTTTTATAGGAATTGAAATGATCCTTTTGCTGTTCAGCTAAAGGAATCTGACCTCTATCATGATATCAAATAGCCGCTCTACTATTTTTTTTAAAAAAAGAGGAGAAATGAGATATAATAAAAGAGGGAAAATTCTGTAGGATCTAGAGTAATCATTTTATTGATTAGTTAAATTAAAGCCTGATCATGATTTATTACCAATCAGTCATAAAAGAAATTCAAGCATTTGAATCTATCAAATTCAAAGTTTTCATCCTTAATTGTTTTAAGTCTTATTCCACTAACAACAACCTCCTCCAACCCCTTCCTTAGTCTAATCTTAACCAAGATGATACGAGGTGATAAGATTTAAATTATTATAGGGTTTAGTGTTGGTACATGTATGTTGTGTGAGGTTAAAATTTGTTCGTGCATCACTTATTGAGTTGTTATTTCTTTTGTGTCCTATCATCTCGGCTCAATGTATATGTAAAAGCAAAATTATGATGAATGCTATAATTTTAAGTACCCACTCGTGATTGATTCAATACGGTGGGAAAATTTGCTAAACATAAGTTTGAAGGCTTTTACACAGGTTTGAAGGCTTATGCAACATTTGTCATAAACATGGTAGGTGCAAAATCACTTGCATGAAGACACCTATCATCGCCTTCCATAAGCGTGGTGAGAAGGCCAGACTCAATGCACTCGCACGGGATGACGTTGGGAGGCTGTCGAACTTCATTCTAAATACTTGTGTATAGGCTTGCTTAGTATATTGAATTTTTGTACTTATTGCTTTAATATAACTGCACATATCTACTAGATATAAGTACTCGTGCATGTTGCTTCAGCATGACGAGGAAACCATGATCCCTTTTATACAGGTTTGAAGGCTTATGCGACGCTTCTCATAAGCGCGGTTGGTACAAAATCATTTCGGCCCTGTCGCAGACTTCATCATCTTCTCTAAGCTGGTGGGAAGGCTTTAATACTCTCGCTATATATGGATGACAAGGAGGTTGCCGAATTTCATTTCAAATACTTATGCATATGCCTGCTTAGTATATTAAATTCCTGTACGTGCTGGTTCAATCCAATTGTAAATATTAGCTAGAAATAAGTACTTGTATTATACGCTTGACATGAGGAACTAAGATGTCTCTCGCAGGTATTGGACACTTTCTTGCGTGGTGGGTTTAGAAGACCTCTTAAACAATGTTAGAAGACACCTCTATGCATGCTTCATGGCGTGGTGGGAAGGCTTTAGTACTCGATGTAGCTCTATATGGGGATGGCGTCGGAGGCTCATTCCAAACACTTATGTATTGAAGCTTATCGCTTTCTTAAGCGTTATAGGTTTAAAGACTCTTTAAATGACGTGTAAGACACTAACTGCTTTCTTAAGCATGGTTGGAAGCTAACACTCACGGCGCTCTAATGGGATTATGAGTTGTTGAAATTTCATCAAAATAGAGATTGATAATTAATGAAAATGAAATAATTAAAGAATAATATTTGAAGTTTAAACAAGTAATTTAACTAAATCTAATATACTAAGTCACAAGATAAGACATAATTATAATTATAATTACAACAAGTTAGGTCATCAAATGCAAGCAAAATACTTGAATGAATAAGAAATCTTTGTGCAATGAAATATTCAAAGAGTCGGCCGAGTATGAATGAAACCTACAACAACGCCACCAGATTACATTCTTAATGCTGCGATAGAAGGCATTAGCTTAAGTTCTTAATAAACCTTGTATACTTCATAAGGAGTTTTGTTAAATTCATTTTGGATATTCTCGAAATTTATATGAATATCCAGAATGAATTTATATGTCATCAAGATATATCGATCCTTTATTATTAAAATTAAATTCATATCAATAAAATGAATGATCATATAAATGATGGTTGTTGAATGAAGATTTCAATAGAGATACTTATCATCAAAATATGCTTGTAAACTCAAATCGAATTAATCAAAATCAAGTATCAATACAAATATAAAATCAGATAAATTACTAAGTGTTAAATGCTTAAATGAAATTGAATATCCTAACTTAAAGCTAAAACTCAACTCATATTCCACAATTATTTGTTGAAGGTAACAAATTAAAAAAACTCTAACTCACAAAAGAATTAATGTCAAGTCCAAAGGCATTCTTCATGCTTACTCTCAATCAATCTCATGCTAAGAAGCGACGCTCAAGGTCCTGCTTACATATTTGACTAAGAGCTTCATATACGACGTTACTACCTAATCCTCCGACGCAAGTATTTAAATTAAGACCATTATATTACTAATGATCAGAAATGATGTTCCTAAACGATTTTGGCTTTTCGAGATGTGAACTACGGCAGACTCGAGAAGAAAAGTCATCTCGATAATCCAAGCGATTTAAACTTTGTCTCCTTACAAACACTACCCCAAATACGCGCTTTGACTAAGAACCTATGGTTACCGACAAGGATTCTTCTCGTCGGGCCGACTACCTCCTCGACAAGTAGACGTGATCACGATGCTGCGATGACGAAACCACTAATTGACGGTGCATCATCATTCCCCAACCATCCGCTTTTAAGTTAAATAATGAATTTCATAATCTTAAATTTTAAACTCTACTTATCGCTACTATACACTATACATTCAACGATCTAACGACAAATTTTTAATCGAAAGTTCTCTCAATATAGAGGTAATTATGTATTTCGCTGCCAGAAACGGAACCAGATCTAAAGTCCTCATAAAATGAGGTGAAATCTAATATTGTCTTGTTTACTATTCCATCCGCTTTGAAAATTGGACCGACATAAATCGTAATTCAATTAATCGAGGTCTAATTTTCTGAGCCCACAAAGATAGACCTATACGTGCAAATCGACAAGAACAATTGATTTTCTGATCATAACCAATTATAATATGAAATGGACTCATACCTACCGACTTATTAATCAACTATTATAAGCAAATTTAGTAGAAAAATTATGTCTCAACCAAGAAGATGATCGATCACTGGGACATCAAGAAATTTCCTGCTTCTATTAACAACTTCGGCCATTCCATCTATTTGAGGTTTTGTGCCGAGCTTTTTCTATAAAATTTTAAAAAATAGCTTATAAACCTTATATCACGAGTAGACACAATTGTCTTTGGAAGTTCATGTAAATGAATTATCTCGTGAAAGATAATAGTCGCTATATGTGATGTATCCACGCCTTATAACATTCTAAACGCTGTATTTTAGAAATTCGACAACAACTATTGTAATAGAAATAAAACGCTATACAATGCGGGTGATCCTAAAATGAAGTCCATACCAAGATATATTCCCATGGTTTGTGGAATTAGAGTGTAATTCATAATTTTATTTTTCGCCTTGACAAGTATGACATTGGACAATGATACGAGCAATATCTTTCTTAAGACTAGGTCAAAAGAATCTATTCTCTATCATGACTATTGTTTTATCACAACCAAAATGACTAGACACACCTCTGAATAAATTTCCTCAATAAGAAAATTTCAAAGTGATGATCTGAGATAAATAGTTGTATGCCAAGAAAGAGATATCAATCTCAGATTTGATAATATGGACTATTAATTGAAACTTCAGATTTCAAAGATTCAAAATTTTGTCGAAAATCTTTACAATTAGGATAATACTCTTTAATTTTTTCGAATCTAGTAACCTTTACACTCATGGTATTTAATAAGGTATATTCTATTTGACATCCGCTACTTTAGCACTGCATTTATATTTAAGAAAAAACCTATATTCTTGAAGAAATTGAACCCATTTTGTATGATGAGAACTAAGTTTCTTTTAGGTGCTTAGATATTTAAGCATTTTGTGATCAAAACAAAGTACCAATTCTCGTAAAAGAAGATAATGTCCTAAATAATGTAAAATTTGGATGACAGTATTGTGGGATCCGAAAATTCGCCACCGACATCTTTCGATAAAAAAAGAAAAAGTTTGCTAATTATGATTTAATAAGTAGATAAGACACTCAGAGATTTCGCTCTCATTTGGTGAGAACTTTTATATCTGATTCGTGTTTCCTATAGCAAGCCCCTATAAGCAATTACCTCCCACCGGTAGAGAGCACTTTCATTGCAAAATAATCGTAAAGAACGAAGATATATAATCAGTTTAGAACTTATGAAATTTATTATTTTAACTTAAAACTTTTGTGGGGAACGATGACGCCCATCAAGATCCCATGGTTCCGCCATCCCGTCGTCATGATCCCCGGTCCGCTAATGAGGAGGTAATGACCCAACCCGACCAAGGATCCTCACAAGAACACATTACGCGCCCAAGGTGTCCTCAGACTGGTGGAGTTTGCGGGACAAATATAAGTCAACCTTAGCTAACATAGTTTTTTGCCCAACTAAATACATTACATTTCACTCAAAGAGAAAGTGCGTGGAACATACGCGGGCGCGACCGTAATTTATGGATATCGCGCCAACCACGGGAGTCGGTCAGAATCGCCATTTATATATTATATCACAGAAAAAACCACGCGGACAGAGGACGCCACCCCACGGGCTTTAGAATATTTGAGTGAAAGTAATTATGATTTAATTTTGACATTTTCGTGAGCAAAGTTTTCTTAATTTGTCACCAAGACAAACAATCATGGAGTGAATTGATTTTATTTATTTTTTTTAGTTTTAATTTAAATAATTCATTTCATTTTTTTATTTATATTTTTTGTATTTTCTTTGAATTTTGATCATTTTATGATGATTTAGATTTGAATATATACGATCATTTATCATTGAAATCTTAATAATTACCCTTCATCATAATATCAATCGATAGACCTCACTCCAATTTTCTACGAGGACGTCAATTCATCATCTCAAGAAGTATAATCCTTCAAAACCTTGTCACTCTAGTTTGAACATGAGGATCGGGTTTGGACTTTTCTTCTCGGTTTGAATTTTAGAAGTTATGTCCGGATTCACATCTTGTATTATATACGTAATTCTTCGATATTATTAATTTGCAAATTCTTATAATATCAAATTTTGGTTTTGTTAACTGACATCCAAGACCAAACCGGATTATGTAAGACTGCTCTTTTATATTGACTTAGTAATTTACTCCAACACGCATAATATCTGTTTTTTTTGAAAATCGGATTAAGATGTCTAATGCCAAGTTTTAATGCCAAATTTTGATTTTGAGTTTTGTTAACCCGACGCCCAAGACCAAACCGGATAGATCTGCTCTTTGTATTTGACATGATTGTAATGCAAGCATTAGTTTTGATATGATTTTGTTTAACTTAACCCCGCATCAAACCGACGTAGTGATGCTCGTTATATTTGTCTTACTGATATGTCCCTAATGTTGACATTCCAACATACATAAGATCTGTTTTAAAATGTTGATATCAATGTCTAATAAATATGTTGCAATTTGCAAGTTTGATTAATACATTTTTGGTTTAATTCTCCAAGACCAACGAAGATATAACATCTGTTTCTTTATTTTATCTAACTAATAATGCCCCTATGTAAAAAATCGAAGATAAAGTGAAATAATTAATTTAGAGCCTATGTTCATAAGTAATTACAAACGCTAGAATTTGATTTGCTAATACTCTCTCTTTATTGCAAATCAGCCAACATAAAGAAAATAATAATTGATACCATACGATCATAAGTAAAGAAGCCTAAATGTTTAATTGATTTATAATAAATTCTCTTTATGCATAAAATCAGAAGATAAATAAAACAATTGCTTTTTATATGACCATATACCCCATTTATTTCTCTGAAAAGAATAAAAAAAAATATAGATTGTCATATTTCATTTAAAGCAGTGGATTAATTAATCCACCTCACACGCATTCATGGCAAGTGGGGACAAACTCATTAAATTTATTAAAGAGAAGAAAGACTTTACTTTCCTTTTCAAAGAAAGGATAAGGATGCAGATGCATTACGCCCACATGGCATAATACGTATAAATAAAATCACCTGATAGCTCAGATGCATTTATGACAAGACCACATGTCGATTCTATAAGAGAATGGCAAAAGGAAAGGCCAAAGCATAAATAGAGTTTCCTTTACAAAGATTTACATTTTCTACTCTCCTCTTCCCCTTAAGCCAAGTTTAAGTTCTTTCAACCTCAGAAAGGATTATGTGCACACATACTTGTGAGTTTTCTAACTCAACAATTTTTTTTATCTTCGATATATGTTATAGATAGATTTAGTTTATCTCATATGTATTTCCAAGTCCTCACTATATCTCATTTATGTATGAATCCGCAATAGTAAAGAGGTATGAGTATTCATATATAACCCAAAGAAGACTTTAAGCCAACATGTGAACCTAAGCATTTCATCCTTTCTTTTCTATCTTTTTTTTTAAGAAAATTTGGTTCTCCCTGGCCATCCCCACATGGGGCTACGGGCTGTTCCCACCACGCCAAGAAGTATGGTAGTGTCGCGAGACACCGCTGACCGAATTTATTTCACCACGCCAAGAGCGTATGTCAGACAAAGATAAGATTTCCTGCACGCCGGAACAACAGCATTTATCACGATTCTCACGTCAACAACGTGAACGCATTTATAAAGATAGTGCAATAAATTTGCATTCACATGTATATGAAATTAAAGTATAAGCATTTATATGACATTTCAACTTTTTATTTTTTTTCGTTCTATTCATCCCCACATAGGCTACTTCGCTGTTCTTCCCACCACGCCAAGAAAGGCTATGGTGGTGTGTGTCGAGACACCGCACCGAATTTATTTACCCACCACGCCAAGAAAGGCGTATGGGTAATAACACAAGATTTCCTCACGCCGGAACAACGCGAGCAAAGACTTATAAGCGATTTCCACGCCGGAACAACGCAATGTGTACTTATCATGTTTCCGCCGCATTGGAACAATGTGAACGGTACTTATAAAGATGAGCAAAAAATAATCAAAATTTACAACTTCTCCGGCTTCCCCACAAGTGGTTGCCATGAGAGACCCACCACGCCAAGAAAGACATGTATAGGTGTCGCGAGACACTAAATTTTGATAAGATATTTCCTACCATGTTGGAGAACATGGTGACTTATATCATAAATTTAAAGCTCATCAGATATAAATAAAAAGGAAAGTCACCGATAAATTGATTTGAAAGATCAAAATTTACAACCTCCGGCTTCACAAGTGGGTTGCCATGAGAGATACCCCACCATGTCAAGAAAGACATGATAGGTGTATGAGACACCACAAATTTTGATAAAGATTTCCTAATGTTGAAAACATGGTGGTATTATATCATAAAAAGTTTCCTCATTCAGATATAAATAAAAGAAAGTGTGATAAATATTTGATTAGAGCATCATTTACAAATACCTCGGCTTTCCACAAGTGGGTTGCCACAGAGATCGTCACCACAAGAAAGACATGTATAGTGTATGTCGGAGACACCGCCAAATTTTGATAAGATAAGATTTCCCTACCATATTGGAAAATATGGTGACTTATCATAAATTTAAAGCATTTGATATAAACATGTTTGATATATACTTAAACAAGACAAAGATTTATGATATCAGATTTTCATCACTATTTCACTGAATTTTGCATTTGAAACATTCAAATGAAGTCAGAATATAAGCTTTAAATCACATGTAAACACACCTTCCATTCTTCTCATTTTGAATATAAAAGAGAACATATCTTTCTTAAAGCCCACAAGTAACATAGCAATTAAAGGTCAAGAGATATGCATATATTTCATCTTTTGCTGACAGATAATCATAAAGAAAATTTGCATATCCTACATCTTCAATTCTCAACATTTTCATATGTATGCAAGATAAAAGATGCAATAGAAAGGAAATCCATATAAATCATACTTCGTCCTAAAATAAACTTGCTTTCTTTTCATTTCTCATAATTCAAGAGCAAGAAAAGGCATAACAATGTATCTTGCATGATTCCAACCTCCAAATACTCATGGACAGCAAAACATATAATTATTATTTTAATGCAAGATAGACATGACAATTGTTTTTGAGTAAAGTATGAACAAGCACTAGGCAAGATGCAACTTTAATGAAACTAAGCACCAAAAATGAAAGCTTTAAACTTGCATAAAGCCACATTTCAAATTGAACTTCAAAGGCTTATGACTTAGTGATCACAAAAGAGAGGAAAACAAGCACAATGTCAATCAACCCTTCCATCCTTCCTTTAACATGATGATTATATGAAATTTACTCCACATAGATTAAACAATCACACTATGTTTAATAAGTCCAAATAAATCAACTCTTCCCTTTGAGCTATATTATGAGAACAAGAGCATAATACTTAGCCCATTAGAGCAACAATAGAAAGTTTAGAGAAACCTAAAGAGTTTTGGAATTTTTCTTTAAATAGTATGAAAATATCATTTGTTAGCCAAAGCAAAATAATTACTTGAGTGAGTGAGCTCTTCCACATAGTAAAATGAATGGATTCCCAAATAAGTCACATATTTTTGGTAAAAAAAAATTTGATTCAGAAAGGTAAAGATAGTTTGCCATTCATCAGCTAAAACATCCTTTAGTAGAATTTTCTCCACGAGAACTTTGCTTGATCACACTTTAGACAACCCCAAACTTAAATAGAGTTGCCAATCAGTTCCACTAAACCAATGAATGAAAAACAAGAGCTACATACAAACAAATAACCTAAAACATGAGGGAAAGAGAAGTTCAGATCAAGAAACTTAAAACTCTTTGAACTATTAAGCAAACCACAAATATTTGATCTTTAAGTATAAGCTCCTCTCCTAAAATTCTGTTTGAAAAGACCAAGTGTCGACACAAAGGAAAAGGGAGAAGGGCTGCTAGGTTTCACGGAACATATAAAAAAAAAAAAAGAGAGGAAGAGACCGAGGAAGGAGGAGAAGAAACAACAAAGTTTAAAGATAAATCCAATCACCTTAATTTCATGCTATAGAAACCGAAACAAATCCAACCATAAACACAAATGGAAGAGGGAAACAAATCTACATTTCCTTCAAGAAAACCCACATAGCAAAATATAGCAGATTGAAACAAACAACCTGGGGTTTCTTGGAAGAGGAATCGGAAGGATCGAGTCTGCTTGCTCGGGCTGGGTTCTGCTGAACCGAGAGAGGAGCAAGACCGGCCGAGGGGAGCTCTACCGAGAGGGCCGGGCTTTAGCCGAGAGAGGTGAAAGTGAGCCGAGAGCGAGAGAGGAGTCGAGGGGCCGCGAGCTGTCCAGAGCGGAGACCGAAAGCAGAAAAAAAAAACGAGAGGGGGATCGAGGGCGTGAAATGAGGTCAACGCCTGCTTGCTTCTTTGAGCCGACGCCTTTCGATTGTCGCCTAACCAATGAATCGGTATAATTCCATTGGATGCTTCAGGGTTAGTAGGGATTAGAGAGGTTTAAGATTAAGCACAAGTCACTTTAATTATAATTAAATATTATTTTATGACATTAATTTATAATAAAACCCCAACAATATGGGTCAATTTAAGTTGTTTTCTTGCCAACGCACCGGATCAATTTCGCGGATCGGAGGTCGTTTCGACAACGCCGACTGGGATGAAATTAGTTTAAATTTGCGATCGCATTCGAATGGATCGATTCGCGACACTTTGTCAATCGGCTGGCGCCGCTTTGATAGGTCTCGACGCTTTGGCGATGACGCGATCAATTTCGCAACGGACGTTAGACGTCGCCGGGCTTCGACCGGCGCACAATTTCATGATAATTTGATTTTAATTATCCGATCGATCCTTAATTGATTCAAAATTTTCTCATTAATTATTTTAATATTTTCGACGCGAAGTCAATCGTCGAATTAAAACGAATTTGATCTCGATCGCGATGATTTTAAAATCCACCTTATTTATTTAATTTAAGACATAGTTGTAGGTCAACAATGCCCCAACAAACATGGCGCATGGAGCTGACCGGTTTGTTGTACTAGTTGACATTCGGATCTCCAAGAGATTTGCTTGATGTCACGCTTGTAGTTTCTACAACTCTGATAATATCGCCGCTTTGATAAGCGAGTATAACTCTCGTTGGGCAAGCATTTGCATTTCATCGCTCAAAATAGCTCATTGAACCTAGTTGTCATTATTCAATGCTTGTTTTGACGAATGAAAGAATGATTTATCATCATTGTGAATTTGTGCATCTTCATCTATGCTTTCGGACTTGTTGAAGACTTCACCTCAACTTTGATTTATTCTCGTCCCGCTTTATGCCTTGACTGACTTGAGAGTCGAGATGTCATCTTCTCCCTGCTTGTGCTTGAATTTTTAAGATTTCATCTCATTTGGGATTCGATTTCCGCCCCGCTTTGTGCCTCATGGACTTGATGGAGTTGATGAGATAGAAATATCTTCGGCCCCCTTTTTTGTCAAGATTTCATCTCAAAATTTGGGATTTGTATTTTCCTCCCCCTGCCTTTGGACTTGAGGGATGAGATAGAAATATCTTCGTCCCGTGCTTTGTGCTTGACGACTTGTTGAAGATTTCATCTCGAGGATTCAGATTCTTGGCCTCCTTTATCCCGGCTTCATGCCTGATGGATTTGATGGAGAAAGTCTCAATCTTGAGATCGTGAAAATTACCTACCTTCCTGCTTCGTCGCTGGGCTAGAAGGATAAATGCACGACCTCTTAGAGCTTGTGTTGGATCAATGGCAAAGAGTCATCGTGCTGTACACATGTAATGAATCTTGATGACAAAACTCCTTAGTTCGGCATTTAGCTGTATAACATGGATAGCTTCTTCTGCTCATTGACTTATGAAGAAGAATTTCCTTCGGCCTTGCTTGATAGACTTATCAAGGAGTTGAGATTTTACATTTGTATTTGATTCCAAACTCGCTTAAGGCCTTCTCGAAAGGATATCTTTGTTTGTTGTAGAATTTTGAAAGATGACCCACCACCAATAGGGATAATTTCCTGCCCACTTGAACTCACCAACGGAGAGATTTGGGATTTGGATGCTCTTGTCTTTGAACTAACAAGTAGGGATCCCTTACTACCTTTCGGTGGCGTCGAGTGACTCACACTGGCGTTGAACTGACCTTATACACCTACTGAGGGACTTGAGCAATTGATGAAGGATTTTATCCTCGCTAACGAGATGGGGATCTCTTACTACTACTTTATGGCGTTGGTGAGTGTTGCACTGCCACTGAGCCTTGGGATTTATGGATGGAAAAAATGTCCTTCCAACTTGTTGAAGTCGACTTTCTTTGGTCAATAAGACTTTTAAATTGAATTTGAATACATATAATTTTGAGTATGATATGGGGATCTCGACTGCATGTCAACCCAAAGAGAAAGAAAGGCCCCTGCCTTACCAGAACGCATACTTTACTATAAAATTTAAAATGCCCCTGCCTAATGGGGATTTTATTTTATTTTGAAATGCATTCTTGTGTTACAAGAGAATTTCCAATGAAAATTTTCATAAGTGTTCGACAATAAAGATTTTCAAATGCGATTTGTCCAATCACACTTTCATGTGTAATATTTCTTTAAATGCCTCGCTGATTGGCGGCATTCTTTCACCTTGAAGTCAACGACGATACAGTTCTCCTCGATATACCTTTTCAATAACAAAAGGTCCCTTCCCAATTAGGTTCAAATTTACCATCAAGGATGAGATTGGTCTTCTCACTGACCACCTCCTTCCCAAAAGCTCGAGGTGCATCAGATGATCAATGCTCGGACATTCTCGCCCGATATACTTCTAGATTTTGTTGAGCCGACCTCAGCGATCAAGCTCTTCCATCCAGACGCATTCTCATCTTGGGTAAGATTTTGTTGAATGGCTACCTGAGGCGTTCAACTTCGAGTGGCAAATCGCACCCCCAAACACCAAGTGCATGTGTGACTTTGTAGGAGTTTTGTAAGTGGCATGAAGCCCATAACGCTTCCACAAGTTTGGTATGCCACCCCTTTTATTTCTTGAGAATTTTTCTAAGCAATTTGACTAGTGTTTATTAAATGCCTCACCAAGCCATTTGTTTCTGATTATAAATTGATGAATATCGCCAATCAATCTTATGCCGACGCAAATTTATAAACTTTAGCGCTTTTGAAGGTCGAACATTATCAAATGATTCGGTACACCAAATGTACGATATTGGTAAAGAAGTACTTGTTCACCAGAACTTCTTTAAATGGTGCCACCACTTGGAGAAATAATCGGTCGCTAGAAATGTGGCCACACGATGATGGATCAATCGTCCAATTACATCTGCCTCTCAAACGGCCAAGATGCTATCGTTGGATGCAACGATTTGAGGTCGATGAATTATGTTATGGACTGGCATTCATTTTCGCATGATTGATACAATCTTTACCATGACGCCAATAGATCCAATTCTTTTAATTTTGAAAGCCATTTTAGACTGATTGGGTGCACCACAAAGTCCTGGATTTCAACAATTACTGTTGGCTTCTTCTATTCCCAAACATCGCAGCCACATCTGCAAGGATCAGATATACGTATTGCATAAGCATAATATAAGCCTTTTTTGTGCAGTATCGACTTATTACTTGGCAATTTGCTTCCTTGAAGTGACATAGTCCTCCGCCTTCCTTCTTCTACTATAAGGATTTCATTGTGGTTTTGCACTTCCTCGTTGAAGTCTTTCATCTGAATGGTTTGAATCTTGTTGACTTTGAGAAGTAATTTGTAAGGAGTGTAAGAGCAACATGAGTCGCACTCGATTTATGTTTGATGACCCCTTCCGGGATTTTAAACTTATTGGTTCTAGACTCGACGACGCAACACAATTAATTAGTATGTCGTCCATCCATACTCGCCATTTCTTTAGCTAATTTAGCTAAGCAATCTGCTATTCCTAGCCTGAGACTCGAGTCATAATGACATTTGAATTTCATAAGCTCGAGAACTCGTGATAAGAGCCAATTCAAGCTTGTTGATTTTGTAAAGGCCCAACACGATTAATGACGAGTTGAGAATCGCCATAAATTTGTAAATTCGACTCCCATGGAAATGGTTTCTAAACCTGCCACCAACGCTTCATATTCGCTTCGTTGGTTGGTGTTGAGTTAATTTATAAGAATGTCTCGATGCCACCTTCGTGTGATCAAGATGAGACCGATACCGAGAAGATTTGAGGGTTGAGTGTATCTAATGGACCTCCATCAAAATACAATTCCACATTTGTTGCTTTTCTTTTCATATATGATTTGCTCATCGTGAAGATCATCGTTAAGCAATGACCACGGGGATGATGAGAAAGAAAATCGCAATTTGCCCTTCACCGCTTCGGGAACATATGTAATATCAAAAGAACCCCATCGCTGCCGACCGCCAACGCTGGTCTTGTCATCAAGAACTTCAACGGATCGATCCTTGAGATAAGGTAATTTTATGAGAAGATGTAATGACGAAACTTTTGGGCAAAGAAAATTAACGCCAAACAATGCTTCAATTGAGAATAACGCTTCGCTCTATTACCTTCAATTAATGTAAGATAGAGCATTCTCCTTTCCTTCCTCATTATGCCAACAAAGCACCTGTGAGATTCTTCTAGTGTACAATATAAGAGGCTTTCCGGATGGCCAAGAATGTGGATTCAATGATATCTTTTGATCCGTCAAGGCCTCGACATTCTTCGTCCCACTTGAAAGGAGTATCTTTCTTCATTAATTTTGCGACATCCGCCTGATTTGATATAAATCTTCTAATGAATGCGAGATGTCCTCAGATGGAGAAGTTGAAAGACCTTGGAGGAGGCATTTCGACAATCGCTTTGATTTTGTTGGGATCGATTTCAATCCTCCACGCAAACATATCCAAGGAACTTTCCAAGAGACTCAAAGCGCACGAGGATTCATCTTGAGATCATATTTTCTCGATTCTTTCAAAGACAATCCTTAAATCATCGAGATGATCTTTGCGATCTATACTCTGACAACGATCATCAACATAGACTCTACTTTTGATGAATCAACTCGTCAAAGATTCGTGTCATAGCTCTTGGTATGTCCAAAGATTCTTCAAGCCGAAGGGCATGTAACATATATATAATCAAGGCCCCGAATGAGGTATGCTCTCATCTTCGTGAGCCATCTTGATTTGATTGTAACGACGATCCATCCATAAATGAGAACATGTCGTGGTTTGAAGTGTTATCCACCAACAGTTCTGATACGGGAAGCGGAAAGTCATCCTTTGGACATGCTTTATTTAAATCAAGTCGATACGATATAATCAATTCTTCTTCTTTTCACGGGACAATATTAGCTATCCAAATATTTTTCTTCTCAATAAAACCACTTCAATGAGCTTCTTGTTTCGAATTGCTCTTCAACCTCCAATCTCATTCTTAGAGGCTTGCTTGAGGTGATATATCCGCTTAATTGCTGGTTGTGAACCGCTATATCGGATAAGCAGATTTATATGTCAAGCAAGAATTCACGAGCAAGATTTTTAATTCTTCCACTTTATCTTCGAAGTGAAAGCACGATGAACGCTGCAGGATCCTCCTCGCCTCCCAAATTAACTTCTTTAAGTTCATCCATAGTGCCTCCCCACCATCTTCAAGCTCTTCAGCAGGCCCGCTTCTACTTCTTCATTATGAGACTAACGTTAAAATGACATTCTCATCTTCATCATCACTTCTCCATTACAACGTAATGGTGTATATCCTTGTGGACCGTTGTCTTGGATAAAACCAAGGCCTTTGTAGGTGTTTATTTCTCTTACCAATGGTTTGAGAACCTTTGGGTACCACATCATTTCAAAGAGCTTAGTCCTTTGCTACTCGCTCCAAACTGGACCCCATGATGCATCGATTTTGCATCTTTGAGAGTAATATTTTGGCATCCTCATAGCTTCTTCTTCTTCGATAATGTGATTACCCGATCTTCTTCGACACCCCTGATTTATAAAAAAGCTTCGCCCGTGTTTTCCGTGGAGAGGAGAGAAGGTCACCACCTCGACTTTATGAGTTTCTCGAGGGTGATTTCTTTAAAATGTCTGGGAGGAACAGAGTGACTACGAGTGTATTCTCGCCGATGGATCTATGATTGTTTTAAAGTAGTGCATTGCACCTTACCTTCAAAAGCGATTCAACTCATAATCGAGTCAAAATGTTCTTTTCCGAGCTTTACTCAAGAGTCATGGACCTTTGGATTTAGAAGGAACACATTCATCTTCTTCTTCAAGATCACCGCAGATGAGAGTGTTATTGATTTTGACTTGTTCTTATATCCTGGAATATTTGGAACAACCTCCTTTCCTTTATTCATTTTATCTTCTCCTTCTTCTTAACTTGTTCTTTTATGGGTTTTAAAGTAGATGCGATTTGCTAGTGTTTTGTTAGCTTTGATTCCTAAGGAAATAACCCGGCATCTTGATAAATCTTCATTTCATGCACAAAAAGGTTGCATGTCACCCACAATTTGGCATTCTTCTCCATCCTTTGTATATTTCATACATTGATGCAATGTAGATGGGACAATGCCATACTTATGAAGCCATGGTCAATCGTAGGCTCGAATGAAGTATCTGCATCGATCACATGAAATTTAGCTTCGCAGGTGAGGTCTCCAAATTTAAGAGGAAGGACGAATGACTAGTTTTCTTCCTTCTCATTGAAACCTTGAACCATGACTTTATCTCGTGATGTTGTACATCAGAGATAGCCATCTAAGAGTTCTCAAGTTCATAAGATTCACGAGGAACCGGATCAAAGGTATTATTTCATCACTTTCACCGAACATACAGAGGGCATTGTGCTCAGCTTTCATTAGATCATCTTCAAAATGTGACGATTGGAGGCTCTTGAACATGCAAGGTCTCAGACAGCAAAGAAATGCTTTTCAACTTCGAGAGCTTAAGGTGGAGATCTTCCATTAGACAAGTGCTTCAGATACACTAAGCCGCTAGAATTTTCCTTAGATGGGATAGATATATTGTATCCCTTTTGATGAAGGCTTCTTATTTGAATCCTTAGGGATAACTTTTCATTGACTTCAATTTCTTTTCCTTTATCTTTATTCATTGGCTCTTTCCTTTGTTGAGATGGTAAGACTCACCACTTCTCAACCAGAAGCTACTTCATTTGCATCAATCTTCGATGACTCGGATTCCGCTTCGCCATCTAATGATAGACAAGATTCGTAATCACCGCCCAACTTTATTTTTATGTTTGTTGATATGGTGAGCTCTCATCTTCATCTGGGAAACAGTTCCTCTAAGTCGTCAACTTCATGCATCATCAAGCAAGACTCGAGAAGTTCTTCGCCTTCTTCCCCGCTTCTTCATTGATCCAAGATTTGAAATGAATTCAAGCGTGATAGGTCGCTTGTCGATTGTATAATCTTCCATATTATTGATGATCTTTGTTACGCCATGACCATCCATAATAGTAGTAGTAACATTTTGCACGCTTCTTCTTCTTTTATTTAATTTATTTTTTTTTGTGTTTCTTAGCCTTCCTCATGATATTTGTGTCTTCGTGAGATGAACTAGCCTTCCCATAACTTAGGTTTTGTCTCAACTCACGCTCAAGTGGTGATTTCCACTAATACCTGAACGCCTTCCAATTGCTTTTAACATTTTACGCCTTTTTAGAGGCTCGCCATCCTTCATCATCGACCGCCTTCTTTGCCTTTATCATTGCTTGATAAGATCGGAGATGAGGTGATTACTTTGGTGGATTCTTTCTTCGGACGCACCAATACACTGTCCGACAATGTGAATTCACCGTTTTATTTAGCCAATCTTTGAATATGTAATCTTCAACAGATGGCCGAGACCCCGATATGGACAATAGTTAGATTATCTCTTGTCCAAATTCTTCAGTCTTTTACACTGGTAGTTGGAGACCTACTTTGAGTGCATGTTTAAACAATTTGCCACACTTTCCTTTAAAAGAATACTCTTGTTCAGCTTTTCTTTTAGTGGTCGCCATTGAGTCATTCGCTCCTTTGTTTGTCTTGGTCGCCGCCTTCAATGACTGAGGTACATCATCATTACCTCCAAGACATTGGGGAGCGTGATCAATGACCGCCTTGGTTTTTCGATAGGCTTTTTCTTTGTCGCTTATAACGCTACTCAGATCCTTTTGTATGTGAAATGTGTTTCACCTTTCTTTGGTCCTGAGCTTTTGCTCTTTTGAATTTATCTTCTGTCGCCTGAACGGATAAATTTAATTTCTCAAATTTAGCCACCTATCAAGCGAGCTCTTGAAATGTGGTAATTGCCATGCAAAGATAAGGCGCCATCTTATCATCGATGTTGCCCATCAATAGTTGGATCGCATGCTCTTCTTCTAATTGTTGTTCACATTTCATACTCAAATTTCGCCAACGCATAATATATCTAATCACGCCTTTTCTTCCTCTTCTCAAGGGCGAGAATGGTTGTTTTGAAATAATTTTAACGAACATGTTTTCAAGTTCGCAAAAGTTTTGATCAGTCATTTGATACTCAAAGATACCATTCAAAGCAAAGGGTTAAACTAATCGAATCGGAATAATAATGCATCATTCCCCCCTGTGTTACCGCAGGATGCTTTGAATTGGGCCAGATGCTGCTTGGGATTACCATTCCCGTCGAATAGATTGAACTTTGGCATTGAATATCCCTTTGATATGGAATTTGATCATACCGCGGATATGGGACCTTGCTCACCAATTTTCTCGCCGCAGCCTATAACTTTTAATCTTCATTCAATATAATAAAGTTGAGACCACACCTTTATAGTATAGAAGCGGTTGTCGCGACTCATTTATTTCAATCCTCGCCAGCTCAATTTGGACCCTTGAAGCATGTGAGATCAAATTTATTGGAGGATTGTCATTGCTTTGGAGGCTTGATGATTATTTGGGGAGTGTTGACCGCCGATATTTCTTTGATTAATCATCATCGCAGCATTCAGATCATCATTTCGCCATTTTCATTCAACCGAAGCGATTTCTTTATCTTTGCCGACGCCAATTTGTCTTGCTCGCCAAAGTGGTAGTATCTGAAGGTGGGATTTTCTTCTTTCTTCTTCTTCTCTTCTTGTTGCTCCTCCTCAAGACTCGAGGATGCTTCCTCTATTTGAACATTTTGTTGTTCTTCAGGAGGAGGTATTGTAATGCCTAGTTGATATTGGCACACCAGATGGCTCACCAACCTGTTGCACCATATACACTACTTCAACAGTCGTTGCCTCCTCTTCTTCTTCGCCCCTCGATAGGATTTCGGATCGACGTTTCCAATGAACTTCCATTCCAAGTGTGGAATCAAATTTCTTCGCTAGAGACTTCGATCGAAGTTAACCTCCTTGATGGGATGGAGTTAATTGATGGCGATCCGGAGGATTCTCCGCGTGTCTACCACAAAATATTTTATCATCCCCTCTTCCCATCGCCGATGATTTGAGGGGGATCTGGAATTCACACCGATGTCACGCCATGCCTTTGCTAAATTTCTTTTGAGGCCCAGCCTCCGTGACTGCTACCTTCCACCGGACCTTTCGGGGTGGATTCTGACGCGGGTCCAAGTGTCACACCCGATGTTCACCGTGGGACATGAATATGTTGGCCCGCCATTTGAGTTATGGATGAGGTCTCCTTGGAGGAGCGCCCAAGACCCACAATCAGACCTTGGTATTTTCTTTTCATCGCCCCTCTCCTCGCTACTTGAGAACCCGATGCACTCGCAGAGATATAGTTTTCAGAGGAGTGAACTCGTTGTGGGGTCCGGACTTGATTCAAGAGTCGCTTAACCCACGGGTTATCAAACCGACATGGTGGGAACACTACCGCCGGTTCCACATTGCATACCGCACAGAGCAAGTAAAGTATGCGCTCAAGATTTCTTTTTCTTCTTGCCTGCTTGCCTCAGATGAAGAAGCTTCAAAGATCATACCTCCTGAGCGAATGGTTCACTGGCTGATTGATTATTCTGAGGGACAAAAGAGACCGAAGAATAACCCCTTTTCATGATTGGTGTCTCCAAGGGGCCGAGCCTCTCAAAGACCGATTGAAGTGACCCTCAGCAGGGGTCACAACCTCAACGCCTTTTCAGAGATTGTCGCACGCATGGCGTGCGACAGTTCAGACAAAGTCGAGGCCCAAGAACTTGCTCGCTCAAGATGGTCGGAAATCCACGCTACCAAACCTGATGGTACCCTGCTTCCAAAGATTAACGACGGCCAACGGATGTTCGCACCGAGAGTAATAAAGGATGTGTTTCAGAATGCCATTCGAATTTAAAGGTAAAATTAGCAATTAAGATAACCGCACTATCACCTTACTTCCAAAAATATATGGATACGATAAGATAAAGCATACTAAGCATATGCACTAAATAAAATCTCATATAACTTAAGACTTTGAGTAGAAAGCTAAGTTGTCAAGTTTAACTTATCGCTTCCTATTTCAATTTCATATTTCATTTATCTTTTCATTTTTTTATACTCCACGCAATTATAACTTAGATTTGACTAAAAAGATGGAAAGAGAAACTCCCCACGGAGTCGCCAGAATCTGGATCCAAAATTCACCACATCTTTCGATAAAAAAGGAAAGAATTGTTTAAGTGCGATAATTTCGTAAGAGATGAATAGATAAGACACTACTCAGAGATTTCGCTCTCATTTGGTGAGAACTTTTATATCTGTTCAGTTTCCTATAAAGCAAGCCCTATAGTTAATTACCTCCCAATACCGGAGAGAGCACTTTCGATTAAGGCTAATAATGAATCGCAAAGAACGGTATATAATCAGGAGTGGAGTTTAGAACTTATGAAATTTATTATTTTAACTTAAAACTTTTGTGGGAACGATGACGCCCATCAAGAGATCCCATGGTTCATTCATCCCGGCCGTCGCGATCCTCGGTCCGCTTAGTGAGGAGAGGTAATCAACCCGACCGGGATCCTTGTCAAGAACACACGGTTATGCCGCTCAAGGTGTCCTCAGAATTTGTAGTTGTCTGGGACAAATATAAGTCAACCTTAGCTAACATGGCTTTTGCCCAACCAAATACATTTTACATTTCACTAAAAAAAGCGTTGGGAACATACGGCCGGCCGCACCGTAATTTTGCATATCGCCAACCACCCTAGGGCCGTCAGAACCGCCATTTATGTGGTGCCATATGCAAGAAAACCACGCTGGAAGACACGGCCACGCCCCAGCTTTTGAATATTTGAGAAGTAATTATGTATTTAACGACATCGCTTCATTGAGAAAAAAGTTTTCTTAATTTGTCACAAGACAAACAAAGTGAATTGATTTTATTTATTTTTTAGTTTTAATTTAAATAATTCATTTCATTTTTTTTTTTTATTTATATTTTTTGTATTTTCTTTGAATTTTGATCATTTTATGATTGATTTTTAGATTTGAATATATATGATCATTTATCATTGAAATCTTAATTATAATTACCCTTCTCGATCATGTTAATATCAATCGATAGATTGTCACTCCCAATTTTCTAGAGATCGGACATCATCTCAAGAAGTATAATCCTTCAAAACCTTGTCCACTCTAGTTTGAACATGTAGGATCTCTTTTTCTTCTTTTGAATTTGTGTTTAGTTACTGATTCACATCTTGTATTATACGATTAGTTTTTATATATATTATTTATTCAATTTTATAATATCAAATTTGGTTTTAACTGACCGTCCAAGACCAAACCGGATGTAAGACTGCTCTTTTATATTTGACTTAATTACTCCAAATACATGCATAATATTCGTTTTTGAAAATTGTATACATTAAGATGTCTAATGAAGTTTGAAATTTTGATTTTTGAGTTTTGTTAACTGACCAAGACCAAACCGGAAGTATAAAGACTGCTCTTCTTATTTGACATGATTAAAATGCAAGTATAGTTTTGATATGGATTTTAGGTTTTGTTAACTGACCGTCCAAGACCAAACCGAAGATGTAAGATTCTGTTCTTATATTTGTCTTTCAGATAGATGTTTCGACATTCCAACATACATACGAAGATTCTGCTCTTTAGAATGTCAGATGGACATTGAATGCTCAATTGAAATGTAAGCACTTGCAAGTTTGATTTCAATATGACATTTTTTGTTAACCTACGGCCCCAAGACCAACCGAAGATATAACATTCGTTTCTTTATTTTTATCTAACTTGCATGTCCCCTATGTACAAAATCAAAGATAAATGAAAATAATTAATTTGATCCCATATGATCATAAGTAAGAATTGACCCAAACGCTTAGTAATTTGATTTGCTAATAAATTCTCTTTATTGCAAATCACCAACATAAATTTGAAAATAATTGATTTGTATACCATACGATCATAAGAAAAGTAATGCCTAAAACGCTATAATTTGATTTGCACACTCTTTATGTATAAAATCAGTAAAGATAAACAATTGGCTGGAGTCCATATGACCATATACCATACCATTTATTTCTCTTGAAAAGGAAAGGAATAAAAAATATGAAGAATTGTCATATTTCATTTAAGCAAGTTTGATTAATTAAATCCACCTCCCTCACATGCAAGCTCATGGCAGGGACACAAACTCATTAAATTTATTAAAGAGAATAAGAAAGACTTTACTTTCCTTTTCAAAGAAAGGATAAGGATGACAGCGGCATGCCACATGTCCACGTGCAGATACATGACAAGTGATCACCTAGATACTCCCTCAGACGCAATTTTACGACAGACACATATCGATTCCATAAGAGATCAAGGAAAGGCCAAGAAAGCCTATAACAGAGGGTTTCCTTTACAAAGACTTACATTTTCTACTCTCCTCTTCTCCTTAAGCCACAAGTTTAAGTTCTTTCAACCTCAAAGGAGGATTAAGTGCGCCACACATACAGTGAGTTTCTTTCTAACTCAACAATTTTTTTTATCTTCGATATATGTCAAGTTATACGATAGATTTAGTTTATCTCATATGATTTTGCTTCAAGCCTTCACTATATCTCATTTATGTATGTAATCACTGAATGACAAGTAGAGGTATGAGATTCATATATAACCCAAAAGACTTGCCAACATGTGAACCTAAGCATTTCATCCTTTCTTTTCTATCTTTTTTTTTTTCTCACAGCCTCCTGGCCATCCCCACATACTACGTGTCCCCACCACGCCAAGAAAGGCTGTAGGGTGTCGAGACACCGAATGAATTTATTTTCCACCACGCCAAGTGCGCAGTATGGTCAGACAAAGACAAGATTTCTGCCACGCTGGAACAACGCGAGAAAGATTTATCACGATTTCACAGATTGGAACAATGTGAACGATACTTATAAAGATAAATTTGCATTCACACGAATTAAAGTATAAGCATTTATATGACATTTCAACTTTATTTATTTCAGTTCTCCTACGGCCATCCCCACATGGCTACGTTTTTTCCACCACGCCAAGAAAGCGAGACAGGTGTCGAGACACACCGAATCGAATTTACCCACCACGCCAAGAAAGCGCGTATGCAGACAAGATAAAGATCTCACGCTGGAACAACGAGCAGTACTTATAAGATCAGATTTCCCCGCCACGCCGGAACATGAACGTACTTATCATTTCACGATTGGAACAATGTGAACGCACTTATAAAGATGAGCAAAAATAATCAAAATTTACAATGTCCCCCCCACAAGTGGGTTGCTAGACCGTCGCCCCACCATGTCAAGAAAGACGATAGAGTATGCCGTGGAGACAATCACCAAATTTTGATAAGATATATTTCCTACCATGTCGGAGAACATGGTAATTTATATCATAAATTTAAAGTTCTCATTCAGATATAAATAAAAAAGGAAAGTCGATAAACATTTGATTAAAGATCGTACTTTACAATGTCGCCCCCCACAAGTGGGGTTGCCACGAGAGACTCGCCCACCATGTCAAGAAAGACATGTGTGTATGTCGGACAATCAAATAAATTTTGATAAGATAGATTTCCTACCATGTCGGAGAACATGGTGGTACTTATATCATAAATTTAAAGCACATTCAGATATAAATAAAAAAAGAAATCAGATAAACATTTGACAGAGCATCAAAATTTACAATGCTCCGGCTCCCCCACAAGTGGGGTTGCACAGAGACTACCACCACCATGTCAAGAAAGACATGATAGTGTATGTCGAGACACCGATGATAAGATAAGATTTCCTACCATATCTGGAAAATATGGTAGACTTATATCATAAATTTAAAGTTTCAGATGATATAAACACGTTTCAGATATATACTTAAACAAGACAAAGATTTTAAAAGCATTGCATTTTCATCACTATTTCAAATTTTGCATTCAAACATTCAAATAGTCAGAATATAAGCTTTAAATCACATGTAAACACACCTTCCATTCTTCTCATTTTGAATATAAAAGAGAACATATCTTTCTTAAAGCCCACAAGTAATATAAGAATTAAAGGTCAAGAGATATGCATATATTTCATCTTTCATGATAATCATAAAGAAAATTTGCATATCCTACATCTTCAATTCTCAACATTTTCATATGTATGCAAGATAAAAGATGCAATAGAAAGGAAATCCATATAAATCATACTTCGTCCCAAAATAAACTTGCTTTCTTTTCATTTCTCATAATTCAAGAGCAAGAAAAAAGGCATAACAATGTATCTTGCATGATTCCAACCTCCAAATACTCATGGACAAAGAAACATATAATTATTTTAATGCAAGATAGAGACATGACAATTGCTTTTGAGTAAAGTATGAACAAGACGGGCAAGAAGATTTAATGAAACTAAGCACCAAAAAATGAAAGCTTTAAACTTGCACAAAGCCACATTTCAAATTGCACTTCAAAGGCTTATGACTTAGTGATCACAAAAGAGAGAGAAAACAAGCACAATGTCAATCAACCCTTCCCCATCCTCTTCCTTTAACATGATGATTATATGAAATTTACTCCACATAGATTAAACAATCACACTATGTTTAATAAGTCCAAAGAATCTGAACTCTTCCCTTTTGGAGCTATATTATGAGAACAAGAGCAATAATACTTAGCTTGCCCATTAGAGCAACAATAGAAAGTTTAGAGAAACCCAAAGAGTTTTGGAATTTTTCTAGTATGAAAATATCATTTGTTCTGTTTGCATGTTCGAACGTGACAATTTTTGCCGCAGGAGCCCGAGCTCTTCAAAGGCATAGTAAAATGAATGGATTCCCAAGACATATTTTGGTAAAAAAAAATTTGATTTGAGAAAGGTAAAGATAGTTTGCCATTCATCGCCAGCTCAAAACATCCTTTACTTAGAATTTTCTCCACAGAACTTTGCCCCGTGATCACACTCCTTATCGACAACCCCAAACTGTAAATAGAGTTTTAATCAAGTTCCACTAAACCAATGAACAAAACAAGAGCTATACAAAAACAAATGACCTAAAACATGAGGGGAAAGAGAAGTTCAGATCAAGAAACTTCCAAAACTCCTTGGCTTGTTAACTATGCTAAGACCACAAATATTTGATCTTAAGTAAGCTCCTCTCCTAAAATTCCCTGCTTGAAAAGACCGAAGTGTCGATTGCTAAAGGAAAAGGAGGAGAAGGGCTTTGCTACGGTTTCACTAACCGATAAAAAAAACGAGAGAGAAGCGACCGAAGCAAGAGGAGAAGAAAAAGTGAACTGAAAGTTTGTAAGATAAATCCAATCACCTTAATTTCATGCTATCAAAACCCGTGAAACAAATCCAACCATAAAACACAAATGGAAGAGGAAACAAATCTACATTTCCTTCAAGAAAACCCACATAGCAAAATATAGCTCAGATTGAAACAAACAACCCGGGGTTTCTGGAAAGAGGAATCGAAGGATCGAGTCTTCTGCTTGCTCGGCTAGGTTCTGCTCAACCGAGAGAGGAGCACCAGACCGCCACAGGGAGCTCTACCGAGAGAGGGCCGTGGGCTTTAGAGAGAGCAGAAAGCCGAGAGCAGAGAGAGAGGGAGTCGAGGCCGTGAGCTGAGCCGGAGACCCAAAGCGTAAAAAAAAACGAGAGGGGGATCGAGCGGAAATGAGGTCAACGCCTCGCTCTTTGAACGCCTTTCTCGATTGGTCGCTTAAACTAATACGGAAATGGCCGCTAATTCCATCGGATGGGGCGTGGGTTAGTAGGGATTAGAGAGGTTTAAGGATTAAGCACAGTCACTTTAATTATAATTAAATATTATTTTATGTGACATTAATTTATGCAATAAACCCCAACAATACGGTCAATTTAAGTTGTTTCAACAGCGAACACAACGGCGCTGATCAATTGAGGATCGGTCGACAACGCCGTCCGTCGGATGAAATTAGGTTTAAATTTGTGCGGCATCGATTGAATGGATCGACATTCGCGACACTTTGCCGACCGTCGCTAAAGGCGCCGTTTGATGTCTCGACGCTTTCGATGACGCTGATCAATTTCGCGAACGGAGGTCGTTAGACGTCGGCTTCGATTTCGATATGCGATCATGATAATTTGATTTTAATTATCCGATCGATCCTTAATTGATTCAAAATTTTTCTCGAATATTTTAATATTTTCGACGATTGCAATGAATCGTCAATTAAAACGAATTTGATCGATCGCGATTTGGGATTTTAAAATCCACCTTATTTATTTAATTTAATGCGGCACATAACAGAGGCCAACAAGTATAAAGCTCATCATACGTGCAATATCGCGCTTCATCTAATTTTTTTCACTAAAGAAATCAATGTGATGACCTTCGCTTAAGAACACCTCCAATATCAACTCTAGAAACATCACATAGCACCTCAAATATCTTGTCAAAACTTGACAATTTTAATATCAGTGGTAATACTGCTAAATCCATGAATAAACCTTCGATAAAATATGGCTAACCCATGAAAATTACATACATCATGAATTGTGGTTTCTCAAGCTTTTTTTTCGGGAGAGACGCCGTCACAAAAATAATCCGAAGACATCAAGACATCATAAATGAATATTTTTTAAATGAACATATAGCTTTATCGATAAGCACTTCAAAGACCAATCGTAAATGATTCTCATAATCGCCTTGACGTAAATTAAAATATCATCAAAGTACACATTAAAATTTTTCAATAAAAGGGAGCAAGATATGAGTCATCACTCGCATAAATGTACTTAGAGCATTAGTTAATCCAAAATATATTACTCGTCATTCGTACAAATCATCTTTTATCTTGAAGGTTGTTTTCCATTCATCACATTCTCTCATACGAATTTGATGATATCTACTTCTAAGATCAATTCTAGAAAAAATTATTGATCCTGCCATCATATCTAGCATGTCATCAAGTCTAGATATGGAGAACATATACTTAATAGTGATTTTATTTATACACTATTATCATACACGCCAAGTACCATCTTTCTTGGTAAGAAGAGCAACACGCATACGAAGATAAATTTTTTTGATAAAATCTTTTCTAATAAATCATCAACTTGTCGATATTTCTACATATTCATTTGGATTCATACGATAATGTGACAAATTTGAGAGTGATTCGAACTAGCTTATGGCATGTTGGATACTTTTAATGGGGGAAGATCACTAGGAAGTTCTTCGGGACAAATATATTAATATTTCGATAAAAGTTCATGTACTTCAAATGAAAATGATTCAACATAAGGTTGATTTTCGGAGGTTAGGACAACTAGTGCAAAAATGATATTCCCATTAATCTCCTGTTGAAATTGATGTTTATTAATAATATGTATGGATTTCTTTTTTATAAGAGGAGAAGAATTTTGGGGTTAAAGTGGAGTAACCTCTTTTTTTGATTTAACACAATTCTTTTATCTTGAAAGTTAAAAATATATGTATTAGATCGTCCATAATTTGTGACATCCATGTCAAAAAATTAAGGTCTACTTAAGAGTATGAGCAACATCCATCGAAAAAACATCACATCAAATTTTATCACTATATTCTCCTAATTGAATGGGTATAAGACAATACAGATATAGATATGTCTTATCTACCCAAGCAATCTTATAAGTCGTGGGTGAGTCTCCGGTGAGCTTCATTCTAGCCAAAGCGAGTGAATAACATTCATATAGTTGCCATTATCAATGATTAATTTACACGCTTTTCACCACTCTTAAAATAAGTGTGGAAAATTGATGCTCCAATCAATATTAAGAGTAGCTAACACACAATGCATAACAGCTATATGAGACTCATATAATGCTTCTTTTATATTACTAGCCTCTTCACAAGGATCAACTGCAATTTGATTATCATTATTTTCATTTTGTTAATCCTCATTTTTCATGATCTAAGAGTAAGTTTTGACGAGAACAAGTACTTGCATAATGACCAATTTTATCATATGTAAAACAAGTAATGCTAGAAGTCTTAGAACTAGATGTTCCCACTAAAACTTTTTCTTTTGTTTCACTAGGTCCTTTAGGAACTGCTGAGGTAGGAGGAGTAACACGAGATTGAGAGTTATTTCCAGATAAAGTTGTGAATCGCTTATAAGGTTGTGATCTAAGATATTTTTCAATTTGAGTTGCCACTCAAAATGCATCCTCAAGAGAATAAATTTTTCGAGTTAACATTTCATTACGAATATCATTTTAAACGATCTAAATCTAGAGATTATGGTGATCATCTCTAACATCACAACTCATCAATTCATCAAACCGTGTCATATACAACAACATCAAAGATTCTTGTTTAAGCGTAGTCGTTTCATCCATAAGTTGATCATGAAAATTTAATGGTACATATTTTTGCTTTAAAATTTCTTTCATCTCATCCTAAGAAGCAATAAGTCATTATCCTAATTGTTGAAATTTTTGTATGAGATTAATCTATAAGCCTTAGCATGACTAATTAGTTTCATACAAGCAAAACGAACTTGTCTTTTTTCTGACATTGATATCAAAACAAAATATTGGTCAATATCTGCAAACCAATCTAAGAAAATTTTAGGATCAAGTCGACCATCAAAAGTAGGTGGATCAATTTTAACCATATAGAATAATCATCATCTTAAGTGTGCGTGGTAACAAAACTAGATAACGATTCTTCATAATGTCGAGGATAATGCTCATAAGGAGTTCGATGAGCATAACTTTCATCTCATCTTAATTGTCTTCCTATTCGATGAGGTGGGTGAGGAAGTACCTTATCAAATTTGGGATATTCATTAAAGTTATTCCCAGGGCGATAGTGGGGTCTAATAGGAAATGTGGATGTGGAGGGAGAGGAAGAGGAATGGGGTCAGCAGGATGACCTCTCTCTTTAAGTTGGTGTTAGATTGGGTTAGTTTACGAATATGTTGTTAGCCTACCAACTTTTGTTCTAAGGCTTCAAACCTTTTTTGAAATTCATTATAATTTTGTTGGTACATAAGGGTAAGCTTTTCTATTTTTTCTAATAAAAATTCATAGGAATCATGTTTTTCATTGAAAGATTGATCTTGATATCTAAGATCACTAGGAGTTAACATGATGATATGCTATTGAAAAACTTTGATATAAGCAAATATTTATTTATTTTTTAATTATTTAAAATATGCAATATAATAAAATCAAAGACATGATTAAAGAAATAAGTAAATGTCCTAATTAAATAATAATTTTTTTGTATTTTTTTAATAATGGATTACAAGATTACTCTAATTTAGATAATAAAACTCTATAGCAAACAAGATGTTCCCAAAGAAACATAATTGCTCTGATACCAAATATGATGTATGACTAGAGTGATTTTATGGTATGAAATTTATTACATTCATAATTCTTAAATCCTCACAAAAGAGTAATGGCAAATGCACACTACTATTGGGCACATTTGCAATATTATGAATTTAGTGAAGTTGAAAAGATTCCGACTAAAGGTATATCAATCACACTAGAGATCTGAATCTTATAAGTGTAAAGAAATAATTGAAAAGTTATGAACGATCTAACCTATAGCAGATTTAAGATAACCTTGGGCGGGGATAAGTTAAAGTCGACCTCTACAAACAACCCATCATTGTGGTCACGTTCCATCCTTAAAATCTTTCTAATGGTTGTGAGCTTCACTTCAAGTTCTCAAAGAAAAGCAGATAGAAATTAAAGAAGATAATTTTTAGTCAAAATCCAAATGTCAAGCATTACAAGAGCCTCTCTATTTATAGGATTGAAAGGGAGAGTTAAGAATACTCAAACCTAACTCTAAATTCAAACATACCACCATCATAACTATACCTACCACAACCTATTACCAAACCTATCATCATTATCAAATCTACCACTCCTTTCATATCTACTCAAAATATCATACTTACTATCATGAATCATGAGCGATGACATAAGAGTATCCCAATACATATAAGCCCAAAATATATACAAAATATAAAACCCAATAATACATAACATAAATTATAACATATAATACATAGATTTAAGTTTTTATGATAATTACATTAAGCGGTGATGATGATGCCGCATCATATATTTAGAAAAAAATTATTTGTGTATATTAAATTTTCTCTCATAACTATTCATGTGCATCTCATTTGCACGCGATATCCTTGAAATGCATGTGAATTTTGATAAATTTGTGCAATTAACATTAGTCAATATGAGTATTTAATTTGACTAATTTCGATGTTCTAGACGTGTCGACGTAGTTTGTTTTGTGAACGGAGGTGTTGACCTCCATGCATCTTTGTCGGTCAGTCGCTCACAAGACAAATTCGACTTGGATGCAACATTTCAAAGTGAAATACACCGTACATCGCCAAAATCAGTCGAAACGATCTCTAATCAAAATGGACTTCACCATCGCGTTAGCGTTAAAATTGATTCCAATATACATCCCGAACAATCGACCGATCGAAGATCAGAGGAGGGTCAATGACCGCATATATCGGAGTTGGGAAGCTGCGATGATTCCCAAACGACCTCCGTTCGTGAAATTATTTCGCCGTCAGCTTTGAAACATCGAAATCTATCAAATGAGGCTGTCTGCGCTCAATTCGGACGAGTCTGCATAAATATCGATTGATCGGATACAACAACACAATCAAATCGTGACGCCAAAATTAGTTGAAATGATCTTTGATGAACGACTTTTATCATCGCATTCGAACGCCAAAATTGATTAAAATATACATATACAATTGACGATCGATTAAGAAGAAAATCCCGACGCCTACCGCATATCGAGGTTGGGGAGGCTACGCGATGCTAGAGCGACCCAAAAATTGCACCTCAAATGCCAAACCTATCAAATGAGGCGCGTTCGGATTGAGTTTGCTGAATGAGTGGTCGGAAATGACAACTCGCAAATTTTGAACTGAAATTGACTCGATTCGACTTGAATCAAATGGCCTCCAATCGCGAAACGGATTGCGTCGTTGCATCCGGAACATCAGAATAACCTAAGATCGACATTTATATTGCCCACGTAATAATATTGTCGCCAAAATCCGAATTAGGGTTAATTAAATAATTAAATTAAGGAAATCCTATAAATACCTCTCTTATTTCCTAACTCTAAGTACTCACAACCCTAAAATCCAATAGCTGCATGATATTCCTCAGCTCCCGAGTTCCCTCATGGATGAACCGAGTTCCTCCGATGCGTCTCAGCTCCCTTCTCTTGAACCAACCATTTATCCGGTAGCCGCGGTCATGCGGCCGAGCCGCTCTGTCGGGCGGAAGCGAACCAACCCGTGACCCTACGCGCCTTCCGCGACCTTCGTCCGTTTCGGACCCGCAAACCAATCGCCTGACCGCTCCCGACCTCTCGTGCATAGTTTTAGCTCCCGCGCACCGCATCGCACATCGGTGCCGTGCCCGGTTCTCGCGCCCCATGCGCAGCGTGCCCCAGGGCTTGGCGCTGCGACCTCATGCGGCGTCGCGCGCCTGCACCTCATGCGTCGCGGTTGTCGTTCTCCTCCAGGCGTCGTCCGACTCTCTCCCTATAGGTATAAAATGTTCGATCGTGGATGTCCCTGAAATCCAGCATGCAACGTGTTTGGCGCAACAAGTGGAACTCGTAAGCACTCTTTGTAGCACGGCGGGAGAAACTGGTAGGCGACGCTCGCGTTGCAGTTGGTAAACCCCATACATGCCTTTCTTGGCGTGGTGGAGAAGAAGACTTTCGACCGCCAAATTAAGTATCCGTACATTCTTTTCTTGGCGTGACGAAAAAATTTGTGTTATATGTAGATACCTCAGAGACTCGTACATGCCTTTCTTAGCATGGCGTTATGGCACATTCGACCATAATATTTACACCACCCATAAATACCTTTCTTGGCATGGTGGGCAGACCCAACATACCCAAGGCATCCCCCTATATGGGGATGACGTTGAGATGCCGTTAAAATGCTACCAAATTTTCACACTGACAGGAAGCCTAAACAGCTTGACATAAAGATAGTCGCAAATATAAAATTGATGTTTAAGCTGATATTCTAGATGTATAAGTTCTCGTACACGCCTTTCTTGGCGTGGCGGAAAAATTTGTGTTACATGTAGGTGCTTCAAAGACCCATACATGCCTTTCTTGGCATGGTGGGATGACGCATTCGGCCGTGGTGTTTACACCACCATACATGCCTTTCTTGGCATGGTGGGCGTAGCCCGTTGTAGCCCCAGGACAACGTTGAAAATCTTGAAATCTTTATCCAAATTTTATCTAAAATCTAAACTTGCAATAAAACTTAGTCAAAATAAGTAACATTATTTAAATCCCAAAAACTTAAATCAATATTGAATTGAAACCCGCATGGGCCTCAACATTATGCTAAATGCTTAAACTTATGTCGAGGATCTTTGGCGGGGTTGATTCGGGTTAACAAAATAAAAATTCAATAATAATATTATAAGAATTTTAACTTAGTAAAATATCTAAGAAGTTAATTACATATATAGATTAGATCTGATTCTCTATTATTAAATTAATAAAGTCGACAAGATCTGGAACAACAAATAATAAATTTACCCCGATGATGGCCGTGTTGAATAGAGATTTCAACTGGAGGTAATACTTTCATCAAAATGTGATTGCAATTTCAAATCAAATTAACTCAAATTAAATATCAATCCAAATGCAAAATCTAACATGTCATTAAGCTATAAATGCTTAAATTAAATTTAATCCTTAAAAACTTAAAGCTAAAATTCATCCACCTTCCGCAATTGTTTGTCGTAGGTGGCAAATTAAGAAAACTCTCGCTCATAAAGGAGCCAAAGTCAAATCAAGTATTTTACTATGTTCACTCTCAATCAATCTCACGCTAGTAAGGACGTGATCCATGTCCTCTAATTCGTGGCTGATAGGATACTATAATACCAGGGTTCTTTAGGGTGATTCGCCAAATGACACCATTATATCACGGCTACGTCCTATTCTCAATGGCTTTGTCCTTTGAGTTTTGAATCATTTTGCACTTTTAGGGCAAAAGTCTCTATCATAAGGTGGACTTAAATTTGTCTCCTTGACAAACACCACAGTCTACAAGATTCTCTTGGGCGGCCCGACGTAAGCGATAAGGATCCTTTGGTTAAGTTGGGTCGACTACCTCCTCTGACTAAGTAGACTAGGGATCACGAAAACCCGGGATGATGGAACCATGGGTTCTTGATCGGGCACGTCATTATTGCCCCAACCATCCACTTTAAGTTTAAAAGATGATAAATTTCATAAATCTAAATTCCAAAACTCTACGTCTATACTTATCACATTTAACGATCTAATGACTAGCCTTAATTGAAAGTTCTCTCTCAGCATTGGGAGGGCAATTAAATGCTATACATTTAACGATCTAACGACTAGCCTTAATCGAAAGTTCTCTCTCAGCATTGAGAGAGGGGCAATTAACTATAGGTGCTTGCGCCTATAGGAAACCTAGAACCAGATTAAAAGTCCTCACAAAAATGAGGGCGAAATCTCTGGGTAGTGTCTTATCTACTATTCCATCTGCCTTCTGAAAATTTAATCGACATAAATCATGCTCTCTTCATCGAGAGGTCGTGGCGGAGCTGAGGATATTTTGATGATTTCTATAGTGATCTTTGATTTATCACATATGGTTGAATCGGTTGTGTGCTGCCCTAATTTGATAATTTCAACACTTTGGACGCACTGGTGAGATTTGTTTCGTGATCGGATGACATCTGAGTAACTTTAGCGGTGGTCGTAATAGTTTGGATTAGATATGCGTGTCACATCTTTTAACTGTCTTCTTTCATCAAATTAGCTGCGGGGTCTTTCCTTGGCAATTTTGATTGGTCCAAGTGCATTAGCGCAACCCATTTTGTGAAGTAGGTGATGTTCAGATGATTTCATTCTTAGTTAACATGTTTTGATTGCAACTCACAAGATGTCACGTTTGTTGTTCATCATCTTTGTCAAGCTTGATCAAATTTCATTCTAGAGTAAATACTGGGGTCAATATTATTGGCTCGTAGTTCAACTATGATAGCTTTTATCAATCTACAGTTGCACGTAAAATGTATATGCTATTTAAAATTTTTTTTATTTTTGTAAATTTTAGAACTTAAAACTATATAATACATATATGGTTAGCTTTTTTTACTTTATTATTGTGAAGCTAATTAAATTAGGGATGTACATATAAATATCCATTTAATGCTTTCCATCTTTTTCTTAGTAATAACTACAACCAGGTAAATTATTAATGACTTATTGTCAACCGCTAGTTATAAAGAAACCACAGGCTTAATAGATGTTTAAGTTTATAGTTTTTCTAGCCTTCTCCATGTAAGACAAGGTCTAGACTTCTTCAAAACTGAAGAGCCGAATGCAAGTGAAGTACTGAAAAGCTTAAAAAAATTTTGGATGCAGTTTTTCCTATTAATGAACCATTAGAAGTAGCAGCCTAATGATTGTCACAATAAAAATTGAAGTTATAAAATTTCATGAAGCATAGCAAAACACACAGACAACATAATGTGCAGCTGCCTTGATTTGCTTGTGTTATGAAGTTTTAATCTCAACTGTTCACCCAAGTAGTTGCACCTATTAAGTGTGTTTCATCCATTTTCAAACAAATTTATAGTCTTCAAGGCTTTTTGCTGACCTTGAAATTTATTTAGCATTTGATGCCTTCGTTTCTTTAGTACTGCAAGTGTTGTCTGCATTCGGGCACATTTTACATGATTGAAATCATTAAATCTTTATTTTTCTTGTAAGACAATCTCATTTCATGATCTAACATATTTTTTTCTCATGAATATGAATGCAGCCCTCTTCCAACAGCATTTGACCGTATTGTACAAGTGAGATATTGAACCATCAAACGCACCAGATTATACAAAATCCGTGGCACAACTTCAATATTATCATTTTTTGCAGGTTGGTGATGCTAGTGGAATCCAGTCACCGGTTTCCTTTGGTGGTTTTGGCAGCATGACACGACACCTTAGAAGACTGTCAACTGGTATGTTTGCTAGCATATGTGGAGCTTAACATTGACTTTCTGTTCTATTCCGCAAAGAAGATTATGTCCTGTAATGATTTTACAAATTTATGAAATTCTTAGTAAGCTACCAGCATTAAAAAAAAAAGCTAAAAACTATTCCCAATGGTTTGTGGAGGTTTTTTCCCCCAAGCTAGATAACCCCCAGATTTAGTAATCTGTCAGGGTAGCAGTTATACAGGATTCCTTTCCGTCACCCACGCAATCAAACTTCTCTACTCATACATCGCATAAGTAACTTCCATCTAATATCATCCTTTTTCTATGGATTTTTATTTATTTAAAAGGGATATATGAAGCAGTAGCTGGGGACTTCCTTGATCAGCACAGTTTGAGTTTATTGAACCCTTACATGGTCCGTGCTTTATGTTCTGTTCAGTATACTGTTTTCTTGCGTATGCATAAATTGGAATGTTAATTCATACAGCCAAACCTAAGCGCATCATGGTTGTTTCAAAGAGCGATGTCAGCCAGACCAGATTCTGATGTGCCGCCCACCTTTATTAATGAACTCCTTTTTTACAATTTTCAAGCTATGCAGGTAATTGTTACCTTTTAACGATTAACTATGAGAAAATTTGTTGCTTGGTTTCTATTTTTACATAATTTTCTTTTTACTACGTTTCTTCAGAGGCTTGGTGATAGGGTCCTTCGGCCATTTCTCCAGGTTAATATCTTACCTTCCCTGCCTTTTCTCTTTGGGAATTTCAGAAACTGTTGCATTTTCTCTTTAATTTTGATCCTGTTGATTTGAGCTTATCTGGATTTTAAATTACTTTGATTTTAGGATGTGATACAGTTCGGACCTTTAGTGAAGACTTTGGGTTTGGTTATGATATTCCATCCCCAGATCTTACCATCAATATTCAAGCATGTGAGTTCCTCATTTGCTAAAATATCTTGAGAGCTAAAATAAATTTTGACGTCCTATATGAGAATATGCTTTGCTTGGATTTTATTTTCATAAATAAATTTAAAGTTATATTTTGATGTTCTTACTAGGCATTTACAAGAAGATGTACCTTGGTGTATGCTTTTTGCTGATGACATTCTTCTTGTTGATAAGACTAGAGGTAGTCCAACACTTGAATTATGGAGGTCAATATTAGAGTCTAAGGTTTTCATTTAAGTAGATCTAAAACTGAATATATGGAGTGTAATTTTAGTTGTAGAAGTTACTAGTGTTGTGACATTAGGTGAACAAGTCATTAATAAGAGTGGCGATTCAGATATTTAGGCTCTATTGTTCAAATGATGGTGAAATAGATGGATATGTTATTAGTAGAATTCAAGTTGGATGGTTGAAGTGGAGGAATACATCGGCTTTGTGTGATAGAAAAGTTCCTTAAACTTTAGGAAAAATTTTATAAGATGGTGGTAAGACTTACAATGACTTATGAAAATGTTTGGTAAAGAGAAGCATAAGACTAAGTTGATCGGAGATGAGGATGCTTAGGTGGATGAGTGGCTTTACTCTTAGAGATAGAATACAAAATGAGTATATTCGAAAAAAGTTGGAGTAGCTCCGGTGGTAGAGATTAGGAGAGTCGCAGATGGTTTGCGCATAAAGCGTCGGCCGTCGATGACTCGATTAGGAGATAGATGCATTAGATTTGCCTTATGTTAAGAAAGGTAGAGGTAGACCTAAAAACTTGGTTAAGATGTATAAAAATGATCTTAGTATACTTGATTTAAATGAGAATTTAACACATAGTAGGACACAATGGCAGAAGGATTCATGTGACCCCACTAGTGGGATTAAGGCTTGTTGTTGTTGTATTGTTTTGGTGTTGCTATAGGTTGGTGTCATATTCCGTTGAACATAGTTTCTCATACCTATTTATTGATATGGCATGTTTGTATGGAGCAAGTTTTGACTCTTGAGCACCTATATACCCTCATTACTAGAAATTCAATTTACCTTTGATAATCTACTTTAATAGACCAGAATCCAAAACAGTTTGACACTACTCATGCTCCCTTCCTTGACAAACTTGAATGCCTTCCCAAGAAAGTTGTGGGCCTTTAATGCAGAAATAAAGAGAACCTCAAATAGTAATATGGAGGAGAGCTCTATGTTACTTTTTTCCTGACAACATTTAGAGCGAGTTTATTGAGTGTTGTGAGAGCTTTGGTAGCAAAGCAGAGTACCATATAGCTCTTCACATCTCACTCAAGCTCTTCATTTTTCTGCGTTTGGATTATGTTGCTTATGCATTCTTTCCCTGAAGTCATCTATATCGGTTCTTCTTGCACTTTAATCATCTAGTATTAGCTGGCAATATTTAAAATTGTATAATTTGATTCGCTTATCAGGTTGCCATGCATGTAAAGCATCTCGAGGCCTATCTCAATAGGACAAAGAGGCATACGCCTCGATTGTTTGCTGGTCACAATGATGAGGCTTTTGTCTTGAGATGGACATGACAAGTTAAATATGACCTACTATTATGAGATCCAAAGTTAACATTGCGAACTTTTGGTGATGTTTCTTTCTGACAATTGATTAGAAAAGTTGTTGGTTATTTGCCCCTAGTAAGAGTTTTAATGATGTTTTTCCATGAAATGTTGGAGGAATCATTTTCAGATGAATTGACATGATTATGACATTCTATTGTACGAGGATGATGTCTCAGTGACATTGACCATTGAACAAGTGGTAGAGGATAGGAGTGGCTTGCAGGAAGCACTTGATGATGTTTAGATAATCATGGTTAAACAATTTTTCATTTATTGGTGCTGGTATGACGTGACATAATTACTGTGTTTCTCCATTTAAGGAGTTGTTTAAACCTTACTTGAGACTATTATATGATCAATGATATGTCATGCACTGTATGTGTCGCATTGTATATGTATGTATGTATGTAACACATATGACACTTGACATTTTATTTATATGGACCGTAAAACATATATATGGTAAATTTAAGACATCCATGTTAATGTAGCAAGACAAATGAATACAATTATCTAACAAGAAACATATCAGGTGGTTCTGAAGGATTCAAGTAATTTACGTATTATTTTGCAATGATATGCCACCATGCTATAGATTTATTGATGTGCTTCTTAATTCTTACAGAGAAAATTTTGGTTTGGATATTTTAACTTAAATTTGATCATAAAATGTTTGTTTTAAGTATAATATATAATTAATCTATATATAAATATATATATATATATATATATATATATATATATATATATATATATATATATATATATATATATCATTCATTCATTTTGATTAAATTTAATAGTTATAAAATACATCCTGATCAAATTCATATCAAAGATATCTTGATTAAAAAAATTTTCCATCCTTACATTTGATCCTTTGCTATATATGAATGACTGATGAGAAACTTACATGGATTTATTTCTTTAGGTTGGCTTTGCTGTGATCCTCAATTTTTGATGCTTGGTTACTACACCTTTTGTCCAGCTATGTTGATCCCATCATAAGGTAAGCATTGCCATTTTATCTCAAAAAAGCTTAAAAAAATTTCTTTTTTTTCATATAATTTGAACACTAAATGATTGCCTATTTATTTTTATCTTGAATGAAAAAAAAATATATCAGAATATTCTTATAATTATCATCTTTACTTTTCAGATCTTTTAAGATGAGTGTAATATAAATTTTTATTGATCAGCCATGTAATGCTTTCATCTTTAAACTATTTTGATGATTATAAAACTCATCACAATTGAATTTGAGTTAGGATATTCTTAACCCACCTTAATTTTTCCCAAATTGAAATATAATGTCATTATTTTTTAGCGACATTTTTATTTTTATTTTTCTCACATTTGATCAACAATTTACAACTGTTCAATGAGATACTTTTAAAATGCATTTTTTATAATAATTATTCATTTTGGCTTAATTTTTAGGCCATGGGTTGAACTCCTTCAGAAGAACAAATACAAATTAGAGCGACATTTAGAAGCTTGGAAGTATGGCTCTGGTTTGGACTACAATGATTCGATCAGGTAAATTTGTAAATATTATTTTCTACTGATTTTATTGCGTAAAAATCACTCATGCTGAGACCAACTGATGGTCTCTGTAATAAAATCTTTTATCATAAATAGAAAATAATAATTATTGGCAATATTACCTTTTTAAAAGTGATTCATAATATATTTTTGTTTGTCTACATGAATTATATTTCTTTATTGATGTTAAATTACTTATGTAGAACTTAATTAATCCTTTTTTTATTTAAGATTTATATATTTGCAGTTGACTATTTAAGGAACAAAAATTGTTGTAATTCAATTTAAATTTGCTTCAAGTTGAATTTAAATCTGGTTTAAATTGTGCTTTCAAAATATTTGATAATCTGCTTGCTCTTGCAAGCTCGTTGCGACAATTTCACTTGCTTTACATGAATAATAGGGGCCAAAGCCACCTAAAATTGTGTAACATGTGCCTAGAGACCAATGCCGATTAGGATTTATATAATGGTAAAGTGGGTATTAAAGCTCATTGGATCAAGTGTGATCTAAAGGTTGTCTAGGGCAAGTTAGAAAAGATTAAAGTCTATTGGATTAGCCATGGCTTAATAGGACAAGATAGGTTGGTCACATATGGACTTAAAAGAGTATTATATGGCATATGGATCATGATATCATTTTCCTAATATGGCCTTGAGCTAACTAGTGTAGGAAAATATGTCTAGGAAGGTCCCTTAGAACCAAATGTATGATAGAATTGACCTAATTTGATCTAGAGCTAACAATGAAGCATAAATATGTTTAGAATGGCCACTTGGAACCAAAGTATAATAGGGTTTAGTGAAGATGGCTCAAAGCTAATTAGGAAAGACAAATAAGGCTAAAGAGGTCATCTATAATCAATTAAAGGTATGATATTGTTTTCTTAATTTGGCCTAGTGGTAGTTATGGTTTGCTAACGTGTTTACCAAAGTTAACTAAAGTTTAGATTGTGATAGTCCATTGAATTAATCATTAGAATAATCATTTAGAGTTATTGAGCATTTTAGGTTACATATAGGGTCATTAGGATAGACTATACTAAATTAGGGCAACGCTTAGATCAATAGAGTTAATTAAGTCATCAGACTTGTACTATACCAACTACAATCTATTTTTAGATGAGGGTATGATAAACAAGGGTGAATTACAAGTAGGTAAGCTAAGTTCATGAAGTTTGAATAAAGATTCGAACTATTGTTTGAACTAATATCTTTTGCATTATGCTTCAACAATTATTGTGCCAATAATAGAGGATTAGCTTCATCCAAAATGAGCATTCAAAGGCATATTTATTTAATTTTTATTATTACAAGACAATTTTAGTCAAATTTAAACAATTTAAGGTATGGGCGAAACTTCTTTTATGTGAGGATGTGCAATGGGCCGCTCTAATTTTTTTTCATATTTTGATCAAGGTATTTTTTTTAGTATTTTTGCCCCCTTCCCTCCCTCTAAATAAAATATATTTTCATATTTTTAATTATATAAATTTTAAACTTAACTCTAAAATTTTCAACCATATGAGTCAGACCAACTACATATCCTGATCACCAATATAAGTTAAAAGCTTTAAAAATTATATCATTGTTGTTATTTATATAGTTTCTGTTAAGTATATGGGACTATATATATATAATATACTATTCATATAAAAATAATTGTTTTTTTTTTTCTAACTATTAGTGTTTCTCATGATAATGAAGCAATCTATCTTTTAATTAAAATTTTAAATTAATCGATTCTTAAATTTATTCTTAATATAGATTATTTAGTTAATAATATTTTTGATAAGAAAGTTATTCATTTTGAAATTTTGTTTTAATTTTAAGTTTATATTGGATAATATAATTTAAATTCTGTTTTTTTTTTTTTTAAATATTACATTTTTTTTAATAATAAATTTGTTCAGCATAACGAGTAGGTTGATTTTGCCCTTATTTAAAGGACAATGACAGAAAATTAAGAAAGTGCCAACCTTTTTTTTTTATAGTTATTTTATTATTTTGTATAGTATTTTATATTCTTTTGTGTGGATGCCAGCTAGTACAGTATAGCTATTTATTTTGTCATTTTTATTAATTTTTATATATTTTTTAAGAAAATGAGAGAAGGAGCGGTTGAAATTCGACGGAAAAGTAGCTGTGGTTTTATTTATTTATTATTCTGTGATTATGAGATCAATGATGATGCGGGACAGCCATTGGATGTTAACACTATGATCAATGCTTTTGTATTTTAGAAATGATCAAATTCCAATTAATTTTTTAATTTTTTTAAAATATAACATGTGATGTTACATTTCATAAATACGATATCATGTGCACATAGATGCCATGTGTTTCAATAAACATAAATGATATAACAAAATAAAATAATTTTTTAGAAAAAATAGGAAAATTATATTAATTATGCGATTCAAATATCTCACTATTTTTTAGAGTGTGAGGAGGCTTTCATTGAATTCAAACAACTTTGAATTCCATCATTCATCTTCAAAACCTTTTAGCTGAGAAAGATATTGCCCCCATAAATCCTAAATCATCAAGTTTCTTTTGATATGAGAAGAAAGAAGGTTACAATAGATATGTATTGTGTTAGTCATGCCCTCCATTGTTCCATGCCATAAAAGTGTCAAGCAGCAGATTTCATAATGGAGTTAATCATGGAGGATCATGAACCTCAAAATTGATTGATGCCTAAATAGCCTCTTGAATTTTACATTAACTAATTTTACATTAACTAATTATGACTAAAGTGATGTGTATTGATATTAATCAATTACTTCATGAGGTTGATGGACATGTCAGCTCAAGCCAAGTTGACCAAAATATATATATATGATGAGTTTATGCGTCTCAACGAAAAGATAAAAAATCTGAGTCAAGAAGCGTGCAGCCACACGAGATATATAAGACCAAATCAAATTATAATTAATACTAAAATTATTAAATAAAAAATTTCAAATTAAAAAAAAAAGCTTTGAGGATTGTGATAATACGATAAATATTCAATCATTTTGACTGAGGACCCAAAAATATATTATTTTTAAGAAAAAATTGATTAAGAATAGATATACGGTGCCATTTCCAACTTGATATTATCCAAATCATTCAAGGTTTCTTTCTGGGTTTGATATAATAATATATTAAAACAGATTTTTCAAAATGAGTTTTCATATAACTCAATTCAAAATTTTTGAATTGATTACAACAAAATATATATATTTATAAAAATTAGTAAAATTAATGATGCAATCTAATAATGTGTTCAAATAATTAATATGATTGTTGATTTTTTGTAATAAAACTGAAGAAAATTCTGCTACATAGTTCATCAAAAAATTCTATCAACAGAAATTAGTGTGTGAAGCAAAATTTCAACAATCTAGACTTTAAAATATAGAATTAAAAATGAATCAATAATTTCAAATCTGTCATATTTAGATGTAAAATAATTAATAAAAAATGAACAGACAGAGTAAAACAAGGGCAAAGCAATAAGGTGTAACGTAATTGCAATCTTTCTGTTCAAGTTTTCAAAAAAAAAAAAAAAAAAATTAATAAAAAAGAAAGTTCAAATTTTATCCCAGACATTCCAAGTCAACTTTGATCTGCACTAAGATAATATATCAACACAAAAATTTCAAGTTCAAATGAGATTTATTACATGCTTTACCAAGTTATTATTAAATGTCTTAAATCAAGAACTGACATTTTTTTCTTTTATGCTGGTTTGAACTTTCAATCAGCATGAGCTTTAATCAAAGCAAAAACAATATTAATTCCAGGAAAATATAGAAGCAAAATAATAAAAAAAATTAGTTAATTAGGCTATAAATTGAGCTCAAACAAGCACTGAAACTCACTCCCCTCACTCTCTTGCACATAAACATAATGGCAAGAACCATTTCCTCAATTGTTAACAACTCTCATCTTTGGCTCACTCATTCTGCTATCCATGATTTCAAATCCTTCAACGAACTTCGGAAGTCAATTCAAGTCAGGTGACACACTACGAAATCACGACACTCTCAACAACGGTAAATATACATTGAGGCTTGAAAACTGCCAGCTTATACTGTACTTCCATCTAGAAGAAACCATTTGGTCAACGCCTTTTAATCAAAACGGGAGTGGATGCTTTGTCCAACTGCTCACAAACGGCGAGCTAGTAATATATACTGCAACTCACCAGAGGTTTTGGGGAACTGGGATTACAGGAATAAATGGTATCTACTTTCTTTTCCTCAAACAAAATGGAAATTTATTTATTGCCAATTCAGAGAACGTAGTGCTTTGGACAGCTGAAGCACCCTAAAGCAGTAATAGCTCGCTCGCTTTCACAGACTTGTTGGATCGTAATATATATGCTTTGAGTGCTGTGTGACGTCAGTGTCTGTATGTGTGGTTGAAAATAAGCGCATAATTTCATGCATGTTTGCGCATATTCAACGTATTAGTTTGTGTTTCAGTTGTCATGCAGTTAATGATCTGTTTACGTAGAAGGTGGCATGCATTATTGATTTTGTTTTGATCTTTAATTTGCTTTTATGCAAATCGATTCCAAAATAATAGCTTCTTTGAACGTCTTATTTGGTTGAACTTTTCGATAACGCAAATTAAAATAACAGTAGAATTTCTTCCCTTAAGCATGATGAATCTAAATCTCTTAGACAGAGTGCGAAGGAGGAGTTTCCACTGGGAGCTTTAAAGCTTCTGATGAAATATAAACGAAGGCTAAATGAGATAGAAATGCAGAAGAAACCAAATAGCCTATTTGAGAGGAGCGTGCCTATGGGTGTTGTACGGTGATTTTAGCGTGAGCATTGGAAGCTGCAACAAATAGCAACATTAATAAGTAGCATAACTCCCTTGCTGTTTATTATAAGTGTTTGATAGATATATGACCAAATTGATTTGATGAATTTATTATACAACTAATTAAATAAATTTACGAATTAAAATATAATTTAAAATATCCTATTTTTATATTTAACACATAAAATTTCTATTTATTCACAAATATAATTATTTAAATAACATCAAAAAATAATAACTTTCTCATAATCTCCCTTAACTATCAGAAGCTCTTTTCTCCTTCACACACCATTGGTCTGTTCTATTAATGCCTTTCCATAATGAGATCTCATCATTATTTTCTCACCTCTTCATCAGCAACATTTATGAAATTTTAATAAGATGAGTAGGATGGAAGTTTATTGAATTGCAAATTAATCAATAAGAAATTTTAGGTGTTAAACATATAAATAAAATAATTTAAATGTATGTAAATCATCCAAAAGATTAGGGACTAATGTGTAGATTAAAAAAAGATTAAAATAAAACCCTTAACCTCAATGGCTAAAGTATAATCTCTTACTAAACTTTAAAATATTTTCATCCTGACCCTCTCACATATGAAAATAAATACCTATTTTGCGCATGATAAATAAAAAAAAAAAGAAATTATCTCATCAGTAACTTAAGATATAATCAAATAGATAAAGAAACACATACCTTTCCTAACACATTTCATTTAAGTTCCTCCTTCAAAAAATATTTAAATAATACACATTCTCACTGGAAAAAAAAATCATGAAGTCATAAGCAAATGAAAATAAGTAGCAAAAGCAGGAAATACTGGATGAGATTATGAGAGTTTCACACGAAAATGGCAACAACCTTTTCTCTTTCTTTATATAGTCTCAAGTAAAATACACAAATTTGAGGATCAAATTGAATTTCATTACTCTTCGATCAAAAATTAAGCTTAAAATACTAAGCAATTAAGTTGAAAGTTACAAGTTTTTTTAAAATCGAGCTTACAAGTGAACTTGGGAGAAAAACATTGCACTCTTTTGTCCGACCAATGGTAAAGTGTGTGGATCAAAATATTGCACATTAAAAAGCTTTAATGCAGAAAGTACAGTTGAGAGACCATCAAATAGCCGCATAAATTGTTCATTCTACTCTTCAGAGCCGACAAATATGACCGACGAAGAAAGAAACAAAGCATGGATTCAGTTAAAAGCAGGCATCTCATCTTCTCAGGAAAAACATTGCATCAGTGGAATGCCAATTCCATTAAAAAAAAACTCTTAGCTCGAGAGAATGATACAGGAGTAATTATTATGCTTATAAATATTCTTATTGTTAGATATTAATGTAAAATTAGTTTTAATATTTATGTTTGTAATTAAGTGTTTTTGTCAATGGATGAAACGTTGATTCTGTGAACGGTTGTGTTCGAAATAGTTGTGGGCTCCGAAAATTCCCCACCGACCTCTCGATGAAGAGAGCAGATTAAATGTCTGTCAAATTTTCAGAAGACAGATGAAATATTAGATAAGACACTACCCAGAGATTTCGCCCTCATTTTGTGAGAACTTTAGATCTGGTTTTAGGTTTCTTATAGGCGCAAGTACCTATAGTTAATTACCCCTCCCAATAGTGAGAGAGAACTTTCGATTAAGGCTAGTCGTTAGATTGCTAAATGCATAGAATATAGTAGCAGCATGTGGAGTTTTGGAATTTAGATTTATGAAATTCATTATATTAACTTAAAGCGGATGGTTGGGGAAACGATGATGCGCCCGATCTAGATCCCATGGTTCCGTCATTCCGGGATATCACGGTCCCTAGTCTACTTAGTCAGAGGAGGTAGTCGACTCATCCTGATAGAAAGATCCTTGTAAGCTGCTATGGGTTGCATCGTCCAATAAATTCTTGTAGACTGGGGTGGTATTTGTCTAAGGAGACAAGTTTAAGTCCACCTTAGCTAATAGATGACTTTTTGCCTATCAAGTGCACCCTATGGTTCACATCTCAAAGGGAAGAGCCATTAGGGAGCATATGGGCTACAGTCGTGACCACGATATAATGACGTCATTTGGCGATAGCCGTCGAGAGGACTCAGAGCGCATCATGTATTTGGTAAACCACGATCGAGGACATGCGCGTCCTTGTTGGCATGAGATTGATTGAGAGTGAATATAGAAATACACTTTATTTAACTTTGGCTCCTTTGTAAGTTAGAGTTTTCTTAATTTATCGCTTTTAGCAAATAATTGCGAAAGGTGGATTGAGTTTTAGCTTTAAGTTCTTTAAGATAAAATTTCATTTAAGCATTTAATACTTAATAATATGTTAGATTTTGTATTTGAATTGATACTTAATTTATATTAACTTGATTTAAAATTTTAAACATATGTTGATAGTAGTATCCCCTCCAATTGAAATCTCTATTCAACATAGCCATCATCGGGGTGAATGCATTATTTCAGATCCTATCGACTCTATTAATTTAATAATAGAGGATCAGATCTATTGTCATGTGATAGAATTAGCTTCTCAGATGTCCTATTGAGTTGAAATTCTTATAATAATATTATTTGATTTTTTAGGTTTTGTTAACCCGGACTCGATCCTAAGACCAAACTGGGGATCAACTCATGCAGCATCCTCATACACTAAGTTTAAGCATTCAACATAGTATCAGGGCCCATGTAGGTGTATTTAATTCATCATTAATTTAAACTTAAGGGATTTGTATAATATAGCTTATTTTGACTAAATTTTATTACAAGTATAGAATTTTAGATAAAACTTTGATAGCATTCCGACAGCCCCCCGACGTCGTCCCACATAGGGGACTACAATGGGGGCTAGGCCTGCCCACCATGCCAAGAAAGACATGTATGGGTGGTGTAAACACCATGGCCAAATGTTTATCCCATGCCAAGAAAGGCATGTTATGAAACACTGCATGTAACACATTTCTACGTCGCTAAGAATGGTATATACAGGTATTTATATACTTGCAATGTTAGTTTAACAATTGATTTTAGCTTTATAGTTGAGTTTTTATTAAGTTTTTTATGCCTCCTATCATTATGAAAATTTGGCGCATTTTGGCACATCACCTCGTCCCGTGGGGGCTACTTGGTATGTTGGGCTACCACCATGCCAAGAAAGGCATGTATGGGTGGTATAAATACCGAAAATGCCTTCCACCATGCTAAGAAAATGTATATGACTTTAAGATGCATCGAAATAGATTTTCTGCTAAGAAAGACATGTACGAGTACTTATACATCTACAATGTTAGTTTAAACAATAATTTTTTATTGTGGCATTGCTTTGTGTCAAGTAGCAGGTCCTTGTATGATTAAAGTTTGGCATTTGGTGACATCCGCATCGTCAGTGTAGGGCCACCTGATGTTGGTTACGCCACCATGCCAAAAAAAAGGCTTGTATGGGTGGTATAAACAATGGCCTGAATTCCCCATCCCACCATACAAAAAGAGCCATGCATGAGGCTCTAAGGTACTTGCAAAGCAAACATAGATTTCCCCATCATGCCAAGAAAGGCATGTGCAGTATATACATCCATAAGCAAATACAGATTTCTCGATGTTGAGAGAGAACTTTCGATTAAGGCTAGTCGTTAGATTACTAAATGCATAGCATATAGTAACAGTAAGTGGAGTATAAAATTGTGAATTTATAAAATTTATCCTTTTAGTTTAAAGCGGATGGTTGGGGGACCAACAACGCGCCCGATCAAGATCCATTGGTTTCATCCCTGGGTTGTCAGTCCTAGTCTACCATCGAGGAGGTAGTCGACGACGTAGAAGGATCCTTGTCAGTAACCATGGGTTGAGTAGTCCAAGAAAACCTTGTAGACCTAGGATGGTGTTTGTCAAAGGGGGATAAGCTTAAGTCCACCTTAGCTAACAGAGGACTTTGTGCACTATCAAGTGCACCCTATAGTTCACAACTTAAGGTACAAAGCCATTGGGAAACATACGGACTACAGTCGTGATCATAATATAATAGTGTCATTTGGTGGCAGCCACTCGATCAGAGGACTTTGGTTATAACCGCATCATATATGTAGCTCTGGCAAACCATGTGGTTAGAGGGCATAGGCCACGTCCATACTAGCATGGATTGATTGAGAGTGAATATATTGTGTACTTGACTTGACATTGACTCCTTTATGAGCTAAAATTTTCTTAATTTGTCACATTTGATAAATAATTATGGAAGGTGGGTTGAATGTTAGGTTTAAGTTTTTAGATATTAAATTTCATTTAAGCATTTAGAGCTTAATGATTTGTCTAATTTTGCATTTAAATTCATACTTAATTTGAGCTAATTTGATTTGAAATTATAATCACATTTTGATGAAAGTATCCCTTCCGGTTGAAATCTTCATTCAACACATTGGGTAGTTTATAATTTCAGATACTATCGACTCTATTAATTTAATAATAGAGGATCAGATCCACTGTCATATGATAGAATTGGCTTCTTAGATGTCTTATTGAGTTAGAATTCTTATAATAATATTATTAGATTTTTAGGTTTTGTTAACCATGGTCTAAGACCCGGCAGAATCAACGCGGACATCTCAAGTTTAAGCGTTCAACGTAGTGTCAAGGCCCATGTGGATGATTTAATTTAAAATTGATTTAACTTTAGGGGATTTGAATAGTGTTATTTATTTTGATTGAGTTTTCATTGCAAGTATAGAATTTAAGATAAAATTTTGATAGTATTTTGGTAGCCACCTAGCGTCATCCCCACATAGGGGCTACAATGGGGGCTGGGCTTGTATGCCAAGAAAGGAATGTATGAGTGGTGTAAACACCATGACCTAATGCGTCATCCCATCATGCCAAGAAAGGCATGTATGTGTCTCTAAAGCACCTGCATGTAACACAGATTTTCCCGCCACACTAAGAAATGCATATACATGTACTTATATACTTGCAATGTCAGGTTAAAAGTTAATTTTATAATTATTATTGCATTTTAATTAAGTTTTTTAGGCCTTTGATTGATGTAAAAGTTTGGCAGCATTTCGGCAGCATCCTGACGTCATCTCGGCGTAAGCACTTCGATGACCCTCCATCTTGATCAGTCGACTGTCTAATTATGCAATATATATATTCTGATCAATTTTGATATTCTGAATGCGATGGCAAAATCCATTTATCAACCAGAGGTCATTTTGATAAATTTCATTAATGCATAGTACATTTCAGCTCTGATTTGTGCGATGTTGCATCCGAAGTCCATCAAATTTGTCTTGTAGGCTCGACTCGACTTATGTGGCATACATGGAGGTCAATAAATGTCCCCCAACAAATGTGATTTGCACATGGAGCGAGTCATATTTGTTGAAAATTGATTGACCCTTTGGGCTAGACATGGATCTTGAATAACTTCAGCTTCATTTACAATAATTTATGGAACTTTGACGAAATCTATCATTAGTATAATGTCACATGTTTGGATGAGCTAAATGACATGATTGATCGATTTATCGTGATTGACTTGTGAGATAAATAAGAGTTTTTTCCACTATTTACTCTCTGCTTCAATGGGTTTGTTGAAGATCTTTTTCTTTGGTGTCTTTATAAATTTGGATTTTCTCCGACCCTAGCTTCATGCTTGATTGGGTTAGATGGAGGAATTGATTTATTTGATTTAAGATTTAAAATCCCTTTTGTCCTAACTTTAAGCTTGGCATACTTGATGAAGGATTGACCTGATTTATCCATATTGACTTGTCAGGAAGTGTATGTACGTCATAAGTCACATGCTTACTACTTTGACGAACTTGTCATAGTGTACATATAGATGACCCAACCTTCTGGCTTATATTAGGTCTTTAATATTAAGTTATCAGTATAGCAATGCATGCTTTAATAGGTTGAATAACCACAAAATTCTTTTAATTCGGCCATTGCTTTTGTGCGAACTATGAAATTGCTTCCTCGGTCCTGTGCTTTCTGTTTAGCGGACTTGATGAAGAGATGGATTTGATCTGTGCTTTATGCTTGATCATATCATTTGAGAATAGATTGGGATGTTACATTGCAGGCAATATAAAGATTGATTTAGGGCTGCCTTGAATTGAGAGTTATTTCCTGAGATTATCGTAGTCTATCGATTAAGTAGAAAGATCTCTTAGATAATAGTTATCATCATTGGACTGATGAGAATCGGCTCTTTTACTGCGACCTTTTTTTATAGCTTGTTAAGTGAGGAGAGCGTCAATAACTCAACCATTTGTGGGCTTATTGAGTCTGACCTTTAGAACCTACTCAAGTCCTCGACTTAAGCTGTGAAGGCTTGGCATTTTTATCATCACATTAATGAATGGGACTCTTTCACTACAGCCTTTTCTTGCAACTTATTGAGTAAGGAGAGCGTCAGCAACTTGGCCATTTATGGACTTGTTGAGTTCAACCTTTATAACCCATCCGTGTCCTAGACTTGAAGATATAGAGGTTGATATTTTTTTCAACTTAGTTGATTGAAGCTTCTGAAATTGAGAATTCTTATAGCTTGATCTTTAGAATTTGATAAAGCTGAGAGATAAACTTTTGATATTTACAGCTGTCTTTCACGCATGAAAGTGGATTCTTCTTGTTATTGCAAGAACCTGAAACTTCAAAAATAATAATTATAGATATATTCAAGGATCTCGACATATAATTTGATGTTAACCTGAACAAATATGCAAGAAGGACTCATGTTTTACAGGAAAAGATTGAACAACTTTGATTATAATAACTAAAAAAATGCCCCATGTCTAATAGGGGGATTATAGACTAATTTAAAAATGTATTATGGAGTTTAAACTTCTTTAATATAAATAAATATAGCTCATTCTGATTATTATTATATATATTTATCTGAGGATCTCGGCCTGAAGCACGATGTCAACTTAGCTAAATACATAAAAATGCACTCTTTCTAATAGGGGGGCTTTCGCAGTAACTTGAAAATGCATTCTGGTTTTACGAGAGAATCTTCAAGTGACATTACATGTGTATTTGGTATGAAAGCCTTATTAGTGCAAGATTCATTTAAGTATTTATAAACTTATCCACAGTTAATTATGATATTTCTTGAGATATCGACCATTGATTAGTAGCATCGGTCATTGACCATTCATGTCAATAAGTTGGTAGGCTCCTCCTTCATACACCTTCTCTATGATGTAGGGACCTTCCCAGTTAGCTTCAAATTTACCATTGATCTTACAATGAGAGATGATTGGCCTTCTCAGCATTAGAACCAATTCACCTTTCTGGAATGTCCAGGATGTCTTGAACTATGCTTTGGAATGCTTAGACAGTTGATTTCTAAATTTTGTTGAGCTTGGAGTTTAACTACGTCAAGCGCATCCAAGTCTTCCATTAGCAGATGAGCATTCTCATATTAAGTAAGATTGAATTGGATAACTACTCGAAGTGATGGTAGCTCAACGTCTAGTGGTAGAACGCTTCAACTCCAAATGTTAGAGCATAAGGAGTGGCTTTGATCAGCATTTTATAAGTTATTCTATATGCCCAGAGTGCTTTTATCATTTTAGTGTGCCACTCTCTTTTATTCTTCATGAGAATCTTTTTGAGAAACTTCACTAAAGTTTTATTAAAAGTCTTTGCCAAACCATTGGCCCTTGAATTGTAGATTGATGAGTACTATCAATTGATTTTGTGCCGATCATCGAATCTGTATATCTTCACACTCTTGAAAGCCGGACCATTGTCTGAAATGATTTGTTGAGTTACCCCAAATTTATAGACAATATTATTGGTGAAAAAGTCAACAACTCAATCAGCAGTGACTTTCTTAAATGGAGTAGCTTCGGCTTACTTGGAGTAGTTAGTAGCTACTAAAATAATTCAATGTCCAGCTGATGATGAAGGATCAATCAGTCTGATTATATCTGTGCCCCAACTTTCGAATGGCCAGGACATTATTGTTGGGTGCAGAGGATTCAGAGGTTGATGAATGAGATCCCCGTGGACTTGGCATTCATGATATCTTTTAGCATGATCTATATAGTCTTTCACCATTGATGGTGAATAATATCCCATCCTTTTAATTTTGGTTGCCATTTTAAGACCTGACTGATGCGCTCCACAAAGTCCTTCATGAATTTCAGACATTTTCTTATTGGGTTCATTCATCTCTAAACATCGTAGTCACATTTGCTTAAAGGACCTATGATATAATGTGTCATTGACATAAGCATATCGTATGATTATTTTTGTAATCTATGTGGCTAGTAATTTATTGCATGGTAATTTACTTTCTTTGAAATAATCGATGAAGGGTTGTGTCCAATCATCAAGCGCTTCCACTATGAAAGCTTCACATAATTTCTTTGTAGTACTTTTCAATTTTTCTCTCTCTTGTACTTGTTGTTCTTTAGGAGAGTGAGGAGCAATTTGAATTGCTTCTTGTTGGCTTGAATTTGATGTCCCCTCTACCTATAGGGAGTATGGATTTACTGGTTGCAGAACTTATTAGTGGACACATCAATCAACACATCGTCGTCATCCATGTTCACCATTTCTTTTACTAACTTGGCCAGGCAATCTGCTTTACTATTCTTCGATCGAGAAACTCATGCTAGTTTAACATTCAGAATTTGCTTCATGAGATCAAGCACTCATCTATGATAGTGTGATAATTCAAGCTTATTAATCTTATAGAGACCCAACACTTGGTTGATCACCAATTGAGAGTCTCCAAAGATTCTTAAATTTTGGATGCCAATAACAACAGCTTCTTCGAGGCCTACCACCAATGCCTCATATTCAGCTTCATTGTTGGTTCTTGGTTCAGTCAGCTTGTATGAATGCCTCATTATGCCACCTTATTGTGTTATGAAGATGAGGCCAACACTAGCTCTTGCTTTTGGCAAATTTGGGGGCAGAGTGGGCTTAATAGATGATGCACCATCAAAATATATTTCCCAGATCTACAGCTTTTCTCTTTCATGGATAAGCAGAATATGTTCATCATGTAAATCATCATTGACTACTAAATTTACTAGGATAGGATGCACAACGAGAAAATCTACTAGTATTTATCCCTTTACAGGTTTCTGAGATACATATGTAATATCGAACTGTAATTGGAGCACTGTCCATCATGCCAAATGAAATGTCAACGCTGATCTTGTCATCAAGAACTTTAGCGGATTGATCTTTGAGATGAATGTTATCTTATGTGACAACATATAATGTCTAAGCTTTTGGCAGCGAAGATCAGTGCAAGATAGTGCTTTTCGATCAGAGAGTACTTTGCCTCAGCTCCTATTAATCTTCGGCTGATATAGTACAACATATTTTTTTGCCTTCTTTATTGTACTATGCAAGCAATGCCCGAAAGATTCTTCTAGTGTAGCTGTGTACAGAATGAGAGGCTTTTTTAGGATTGGCACTGCAAGAATTGGTGCATTCAACAGATATCTTTTGATGCTATTGAATACTTCTTGACATTCATCGTGCCATTTAAATGGTGCATTTTTCTTCATCAATTTAGCAAATGGTTGACACATGCCCAACAGATTTGATATGAAACATTGGATGAATGCCAAATGTCCATGTATAGAATGAAGCTAACAAAATTTCTTTGGTGGTGGCATATCCACTATCGCTTTGATTTTGTTAGGGTCAATCTCAATTCCTCTGTGCCATACCATGTAGCCAAGGAACTTTCTAGATGAAACCCCAAATGCACATTTGAGAGGATTCATCTTAAGGTCATATTTTTTTATTCTTTCAAAGATGATTCTCAAGTCATTTAGATGATCTTATCGATCTATGCTCTTAATGACGAGGTCATCCATATAGCATTCTACTTTTTGATGAATCAACTCATCGAAGATGCGTGTCATGGCCCTCTGATATGTAGCTCTAGCATTCTTCAATCCAAAGAGCATGATTGTGTAATAGTATATACCAATTAGCATCCTAAATGATGTGTGCTTATCATCTTTAAGAGCCATCTTGATTTGATTATATCCTGATGATCCATTCATAAATAAGAACATATCATAGTTGGAAGTATTATCTACTAGTAGTTCTAATATTGGAAGTGAAAAATCATCTTTTGGGCATGCTTTATTTAGATCTCGGAAGTCAATGAAGATACAGATTTGACCATTCTTCTTCCTAACTGGGATGATGTTGGCTATCCTAATCTGCAAACTTCTCCTCTCGAATGAAGCCTGCTTCATTCGACTTCTTAGTTTTTGCAATTACCTGTTCTTCAATCTTCAATCTCATTCTCTTAGGAGCTTACTTAACAGGTGTCGCATTTAGTTTAATAGCAAGTTTATGAACTACCACCTCAGGGGATAAGCCTAGCATTTCAGAGTATGTCCAAGCAAAATAATTCTTGAATTCACATAGCAGAGCTTTCATTTCTTCAACATTTTCATTAGGCAGAAGGGCACTGATGAAAGTTGGGCAGGGATCATCCTCTTTTTCCAAGTTGATTTCCTTTAACTCTTCCATGGTAGCTATTTGTCCACCATATTCAAGCTCTTCAGTTGTTAGCTTGGCTTCCATTTCTTTATCATTTGATAGGTTGACATCATAAGGATCATCTTCATGTTCGGTCTCAGTCTCAATCTCTTCTTCTGTTACAGCATAATAGGTTTTTCTTCGACAGTGTTTATGTTAGATGTATCCAAGACCTTTAGATGTAAGATTAGCACACTTTCGCAAGGTCTGTAAACTTTTTAGACTCCAGAGGGTATTAAAGAAGTGGGCTCGCTATTTGTTTGTGTTAACCTCACTTTTGGAGTGAGTTCTCAACTCCCTCATCATAGACTTAAGACTCTTATAGACACTAAGAGCTTTTTGGTCTTAAGACACTTCTAGTGATTAGGTGGACTCTTAACCTAAGCCTAGAGACTTAGAAGGGTTAGCCATAGGAATAGGTTATGCCTTAGGGACTTAGAAAAACTTGCCTACCCTATAGCCTAAACCCAATACAAACTTTTCTTCTTAAATCAAACCTAAAATTCATACCAAACCAAATTTGTAGGCCTTATAATCAAACTCATGATCAAGTTCAAACTCAAGATTTCTCCATAAAAATCTCATGATTAAATTAAAAACCCTTCCTAAGACCTTTTGATTTCATCTTATGGACTTACCCTTAACCAAATTCAAAATAATCCAAATTCAATTAATTTTCCCATAGATCAATTCAATCCTTCAATCATTTACCAAATCCAAATCCAAATTCCAAACCAAATAAATCAATCTCAAATCAAACCAAGCCAAATCCCCTCTTGAGCCTTATAGACCTACCTCCATAAGCTTAGCCAAATATTAACCCAAATTATCCCAAACTAGATTGATTTCTTTATAAATCAATTATTCCTTCGTCTATATTCATAAATATAAATGAAACCCACCCTCCGATGACCAAAAATAAGTCAAACTAGATCAATTCTCTACTTAAGCCCTTTTGACCTACATCTTTAAGCTTGGTCAAATTTGCTTCCAAATCACTCCAAATTCAAGTGATTTTCTCATAACTCATTTATTTCTTTATTTATATTCCCAAATATAAATGAAATATAAATTCAAATAGCCAAAACTAAATCTGAAACTAAACCAAAACTCAGTTAAAGCCTCTTTAGCTAATTTCTTGAACTTGGCCAAATCATATCCAAATCAAACCAAAACCAATGGAATTTCTCATGAATCAATCATTCTCTCAATCATTTAGCCAAATATAAACATAAACTATAATTATAAAATCAAACTCAAGTCAACCCAAGTTAGCCTTTTTGACTTGAAAACTTCAAATGAGCCAAAATTCATTAGACTCTAAATTGATTGCAATTGGATTTATTTCAATTCATATATGAGTTCAACTAAACTTGAATCAAGCCAAAACTAAACCAATTGACCCATTTAGGTCTACTTGACCCAAAGTGACCTAAAGACCCTTTTTGAGCCAAGTTCTAATCCAACCCAAATTGGATTGAACTAAGCCCATCCAAACCTCATATCATGATGAGCAATCATCCTAGGGTGATCAACTACCATGAATTGGGTCAAACCAAGTCAACTTGGTCCTTTGACCAAGTCAACCTTTAACCTAAATGAAACCTAAACTAGCCAAAACCCATCATATACCAAATTGATTGAAACCATTGATTCAAATCAATTTATAATCAATAATTGAACATGATCAAATCCTCAATTGAGCCAAACCAAGTCCAATTGACCATTTGACCTAATTTGATCTAAATTGGCCTAAAAAGCCAAAATGGGTCAAATCATGATTTAACCCAAATTGATTGCAACCAATGGCTCAAGTTCATTCCAAATCAATTATTGAACTTGACCAAAGCCATAATTGAGCCCAATTTGACCAATTGGTCAACTTGACCCAACCTAGCCCAAATTGACCTAAAAGGTCAAATTGGCCAAAATCTAAATTAAATCCAAATTAAATCAAACCAAAGCCTACAATCATTTTGGATGAACCAATTGAACATGAACCAACACCTAACCCAACCTAATTTGATAAAATTGGTCAACTTAGCCCATTTGACCTATATGAATCCAAGTGAGCTGAAATGAAACCTAAGCAAAACCAACCCAAATCAATTGAACTAAAACTCTCCAAAATATCATTTAAACTTAACCCAAGCCTTGATTTGACCCAATTTGACCAATTAGTCAACCCAACCCAACATAAACCCATATGACCAAATGAAGCTAAAACACCTAAAACTAACTCATGGGACCTTTGTGGCTGACCAAACCCCTAAGTTAAAGTGCATATGAGCCAAGTAAACCCACCCAAGGAGATTAGCCATTGGACAAACCTACTCACATAGGTTTCTTCTCCCACTTGGAAAAGTCTACTCTCCCATCACTTGGGCAGCCATCCACTTGCCAAATAGAGTATGCTTAGTCTTCCTAGCCCACTCTAAGCACACTAGGATCAGCCATGGACCAAAGGAAACCCACTCTCTTCCTCCTCACTCCAAACTGAGTACCCCATGGACAAAGGAAAGAAAATCTCCCCCATATTAGACCTTGAGCCACCTCCCAAGCCTTCCTCCACTCCTAGCGAGCCACGTGGACCCAATGGAGATAAGTCCGACGGTCTGACGACGGTTGGCTGACGAGAAAATGAGATTGAATCCTGTCCATCCACCTCAACAATTAAGGGGATATACCCCTAAATTTAAACAAGAATTCAAGCATTCTACTTCGTTTGAGCCCTAGAGACTAAAAATAAAACTCCCACAGCTTTTCCATAAGCTCCCAAGCTCTCTCATTCTTCCCTCTCTCAGTTTTACAATAAATCAAAATAGGGGAGGCCAATCCAAAGTCTCATTTGCCCAATGCTCCACCAAACTTCAATCAACTTTGCACACACACCCATATCGAAGCTGAAAGAATCATTTCCCAAGTTCCAAAGCCATCGGAAGGGGGGAGATTGATCAAGACCGAATGCCAAATAGGATGATCTTGGTCTCCAAGGCAAGCTTCCTTAAATCAAGGTCCAAGCTTCTCAACAGGGCTTCACCTCAACTTGGCTAAGCTACCTCCATTGATCCCACCACCGGTCTTGAGCTCCAGTGAGGTAATTCCTCAAAACTATAGCTTTAGAAAAAAAATGGTTGGTCTTTTTCAAAGAGAATTTGTATGTCATGCGATTTTGATTGTTGGATGTGTTTCTCTCCTTCCCTTAATGGTGTGAGATCATTTAAGAAGAAATTCGAGCTCTTGTGAGCTTGGATCGAATGTGGAAAGATGGACGATATCCGTCTTTCATCGCTCGTGAAGGGGAAAGATCACGGGCCATCCATTTTGTGTGATCGAAACGGACGACCGTGATTAGGTCATGCTTAGATCATTAATTTTTCCCTCTAAACTGTTAAATTAATTGTGGTCGTCCGATCTTAGATCGGACGGTCCATGACAAAGCGCATCCGCCACCGGCTGACTCAACCACGCGATAACTTAAATAACGTATCCCATCACACCACGTGGAAAGCGTGCTACGTCAACAGCTACGTGGGGTGATGGGATTAGGTCTTAATTAGGGTTATTTAATTAATTTTTAAGGGTGAAACTTCTAAAAGTTATAACTAATTATAGAGAAATTAAAAAAATGCAAATGAGGGCTCATTTTAAAGGTATTTCAAGGAGGAATCCATTAAAATTATTATTAATTAATTTGAATAGTAATTTAAGCTTAATTATAGTTTAATTAAATATTTAATTAGTCTAATTATTTTATGATTAATTATTCAATTAATCCCAAACTTTGAGAAGTTATTTAGAGGGATGACCTCTGCCTCCCCTATTTTTCTTGGGATTTATTGGTTAGTTAGCTATAAAAATTGATTGATTAAGCCTTAATTACTCTCTTAGCTTAATTAATGATAATTAATTAAATGAATAGTAAATTTATCATTTAATTGAGTTCATTAGCCTCTGTTAATAGTGAGAAAATTTAGAGAAATGGATTGGGACTCCTCTTCCAATCTTTTTCTGTAATCCTTCATCATTCTTTTTTTAAATTTACTTAATTAAAACTCATTAACTAATTAATTAATTAAATCAATTAAAACACAAATCAATCAATTATTTGAAAATATTTAGGATTAAGAGACTTAAGCTTCCTTCTTTGTCTCTTTCCCTATGTCCATTTCATATTATTGTTTGAAGATAATTAGGATTTAATTAGATAATTGGTGAACTTAATTAACTTAATTAAATCTAATTTTCCTATTAATCTTTGGGTAGAGCTTTGGGTGTTCAATAACCTAAAGAGAGAGATAATGAAATTATGGTTACTCACATGTGTGAGAGAACCATAAAAGTAATTAAATAGTTTCTTAAGCTTAATTATTAAATGATCATGAGCTAATTGCATTAGGTCCCTTTTATTTCATAGGAGCATTGCCATTTACTTTTCAATGTATTTTCATATCATATTAACTCATAATTTTTTAATCAATTACCTTAAGGTAACTTAGGTAAGGGTTAATTAATTGACTTAATCCATACTTAACTTAATCAATCCATAAAAATCATTTAATTGCTTCTTATTGAATCAAATTAACTCACACATATGGGGAAGGAGATAAGGATTAGCTTCTTCTCTCACATAAAAAAAATCAATTCAAACATAAAATCAAAAATGACATTAAGAAGCTTTGGTTTGTTTTAAATAAGCTTGTTTGATATAGTTAGTTGGATTGAATAAAATTATATGCTCGTGTTTTTTTATTTCTTTCCAATCATATTAAAATGTTGCATGCCACTTGTATTCATGCATTCATTTCTTTCAAATTAATTATATAAAAATAATTTTCTTTATGTCAATTTGCATGTGTTAGCTTAATTAAAAATATGTGTGGCTATTATCACTATTAAATCTCAAATGTATTTTCAAAAGTTTATTAATGAATAATAACGTATGTTGTGACATTAGTTATGTTAACATAGGAGGTGCATGTGAATATAAGCTTAGTGTATGAAATGAAGTCTTTTTCTTTCATTCATATGTTGATTTAAAGAATGTTAATGGGTATATTAGTCTAGACATTCTGGGGATGCATGGCTTTAAATAGCCCCAAGGGGGTTCCTACCTCACTCCCCTAGTGCAGAATAATGGTGACGCACCCTTTTGATTTTATTCTTATGCGTCTTAACATTAGAATTTAGATAGAGCTTTAATTCATTCACACAAATAAAATCAATCAAATTAAATTCTACTTTTGCATGATTTTCTATTCTTATAGTTGCTTATACATCCATATGTATTTAAGAATGGTGGGTATATTAGTCAGGATATTATGGGGATGCATGACTTTAATTTTCCCTAAGGAGGTTCCTACCTCACTCCCCTGGTGCAAAATAATAGTGACATACTTTCTTATAACTTTCATACATTTGAATGTGTATTTAGTTAATGAATGAAAATCCTCTTTTCTATAAAACTCATTTATGCATCTTGCATTTAAGTGTGCCAAAACTATATTATATGTATAGATATGTTTAGAACTTAATCATATGTATGTTATATATGATGGAATGAAATGAACAAATATGTGTTAAGTAATAGTAATTAATTCTAATTAATCTTAAGATTCTTTTCTTATTGAATGAGTCTATTTAAAGTGAACCTAAACTTAAGAATAACTAAAAATATATAATAAGCCATTCATTAAAGAGAATTGATTAATTGATATGAATTAGATGTGGCTTAAGGCATGGATAAAAGAGAGTGATCCTATCTTTTCTTCTCTTTATAACACTTAGTTGTTAAGTGTAAGTTAAATTAAATAAAAGAAAATACTAAGTAAAATTCTCAAATAAACTAAATCACTTAAAATGGAATCAAACCCTTTATAATTAAATGTTCCACATACTTAGAAAATTACAATAAAGTCTAGCTAAGGCATACCACACAAGCCTTAATACACGCACCTTAGATTAAGTCACCACTTTTAACTTTATCTTAGGGCATTATATAGTTTGATGTATGTATTATTGCAGACTGGATATTAGGGTGTATGCTTCATAGACTGGATGTTTGACTGTGATTGGCCTAATCATATTTTCTACAAGAGATTGTTCTTAAGGGGTGCTTAAAATAAAAATAAATACTCTCTTTTATAGGTTTCTTAACCTCTAAGCATAATTTAGATTAGGACAGGTGGACTTAGTTACCCATGTGCAGGGTGCTAAGTCCAAATTATATATATAACTGCTTGGGTTGTATGGTGTGTTTGCCTAACACTTATCTTGCAGGTGTAGTTAGATTTACTTTTTCTATTTTGGATGTAATCTTGCATTCGGAATTAGGATTAGTGTTATGGGGGATTAAGATGAGCGGCAGCTAGAAGACTTTATCTTGGGAGGCCCCGTGATGCCTTCAAAGTAAGCAAAATAAAAAAAGAATGAAGGATATGTGATGATATGAAGACCCCCTATAACATTTATTCATTTGTAATTGTAATTATTCTTTTATATACTGGGTTGTATAAGGGTAGAGCTCAGCTACCCATTTATCTTTTTGGGTTGTGCTGTGGTACCCAATGGCACTTGCCTTTTATTCTTTTAATGTTGGGTTTATAAATTATTTGATGCTTTGCTGACAATTGTGTAATAGAAATGACATGTATTTTCTTAGTTTCTTCATATAAATTTAATGTGTGGCCTGGATTCGGTTAGGCTCTTAGGTAAAAAATAAATTTTCTACCCCAAATATAACTCATAACTAATTTTCTAAACAACTCATGATCTCATTTAAAGCCTAGGTATCAAATCAAGATAACTAAAAGATTTACAATCCCTTAGCTGGATGTTGTTTGCTCAATATCATACATGTCATCTTGTTTCACTTTTCTAAAAGAGGGTTTCCATCCTTGCACAAAAGGGGAAGACTTTACCTTTGAGGGTCTTCCTTGTGGTGGAAAACACCTCTTTCTCTTTGATTTAGCCAATAATCTCATTTCATCATGCATTTAGACATATAAAAATCCTATGGCCTGTGTCAAAATAAAGAGTCAAAATCAAATAAAAATTAAAAAGATTTGCATTATACCAAGTCATTATTCATGTCATTGATGCTCTAGTCTCTTAGGAAGTGTGTTTAAGGACTTTAATTTCTTTCTAAATAATAACATCCTAACTATCTTGCAAAATATATACATGATTTTAAAATGTAGGAGGAGTTAGCTGGCAGCCACTCTAGGTGGTTATAAGTCTAATAGTCGGGTGGTTTACCCTCTCTTGTGGAGGTAAATAATATACCCATTTTTGCCTTAGATTTAGGACACGCTTTAGCCCTCGCTAAAGCTCCCTAGATTTAGGATCTGAGGTTACCATTTTCCCTCAGACTACAAGCATAAATCCTCACCTCTTAGGCATCTTTCATAATCTTGTTGTGAAATTATAAGCTCTAGCTTTCTAATAAATTTCAACTCAAATACATAATTCTCTTTAATTTCAAATACATAAAGCCCAATCATAAGATATATTGGAATGCTCACTAGGTTTCCTAGTATCATGAGCATTCCATACTCATCTTCTTTGGCTTTGATAAATAAGTCTCTCCTTTTGATCCATCCCACTTGATTTTCTAAATATAACCAATTTATTGATAGTCCTATCTTTGAAATCTTTGGAGACAACAATTGCCTACTTTAATTGAGAGTATTCCTAAGGAACTCACTTTTCTTAGGATGTAATTAACTATGGGGTTTTTTCCATAGGGAACTTTATAACCCGATTTAAATAAACCCTACTTTATTCATCCATGTAAAGTAGGAGAAAAATCTCTAGTATATTAGACATCATGCCTGTGAGTCCTTATTAAAGATTATGTCCATTGTAGGGTAGTGATTTCTATCTTTTGATATAGTTTACTATGCCTTAATGTTGTACCCGATCACCTCAATAAGTACACATTCAGATCAGCATGGTGTTCTCTATATACATAAATTGAAAACAAACATAATAGATTTTTTTGGCGACTTCGTTGAGGATGGTTCCTCTCTCCATCTCTAGTAGACAATTGTTGTCTCCAAGCATCGATAGTGGACTTGCATTTCATGTGAGTCCAAGACTATCTCTCTTTTCGTTGGCACTTAGCTTATTTCATTCTTAAGCAAAGCTAGCTAGCATCCTCTAGGTTTTAGGACCTCACTCCTTGTAGGTCTTGAAACCCCTATTGGATCCCCCAATAAGTAAAAATAAATAAAATTAACTCATAAAAGGGGATGACAAAAATTTAGAACCTCCTTACCACTAGCTTGGTGAGGTAAGGTTTATCTTAATATTTAAAGAAAATAAACCCTTTTGCAAAATGTCACTTTCCAAAAGCATTTCTTTGACATAATAAAAGGTCTTTCATAAGATTCATAAGAAACTTTTAAAAAGTACAAAACTCATATAACCAAACCTCACTTAACAAAACTCCTAGCAAGTTTGTCTTTTCTTTCCCTTCTGGTGTGGATTTGGCCTTGGATCAGGCCAATCTCACCACGATTGATGTCATGCACTTGATCTATTTCGACCATGGCTTTGAGGGGGTCCGTATTACCTGTGAGGGGGTAGCCCTCACAACCGTGAGTAGGGAGGAGGTGGAGGGACATACGCCACTCATTCACTTGGATTTCCCATTTGACTTTGAGTTTCCCTCGCTGAAGAGGAAGGCCATAGTGGTTCCCATGATGCGTTCGTCGCTTTGTACTTGTTCATTTAGTTTACCACCCAAGAGTCGTACCTTGTTGGTCACCCCAAAGGGGAAGGCTGTCTTAACCTCTGAGATAGTCTCCTCCACTTTCGAAGTAGGTGTCAATTTTGCTTTTCACTGCTCACTTGCACCCAATGCCACAACAAAAATTGAAATATTAAGCGGGGTAATGAGTGAGCAGCCAGAGAGCTTGATGCTGCTTTCTATATAGCTGAGGAGGGTTCTCCCCATGAGACCTTTCTACGTTTGAGTGGTAGTAAGTTCCACCCCCTCTCAACCTTAGATGGAGAGAAGGACTACTGGAGGATGGATGCTTCTCCTCCACCACCAAGGTATCATGAGACACTGGCTAGGGAGTATAGGAGACCTTATGTCAGACTTAGGACTGTTCTACGCTAGGTCGGCAGAGCTTACGGATGCTCAGAGTCTAGTACTTTGTTTGACTTATGATCCATGATCCCTAAGAGTGTTAGGGGTCAAATCCATAGAGAGAGAGAGAACCATGGAGGCTCGAGTACTTGCCTAGGCAGGTAAGAGAGAGAAATAGAGGTATGCCAGGCAGTCGGCAGCCTCTGCCTTGATGGATTTTCTTGATCGTCGCCCTATGAGGACCGATCACTTGGACAATATTGTTTTACTTGAGCAGTCCACCGTAATAGGAGATCTCCAATCAAAGGATAGTCAGTGTTGTCATCAAACCACTCCCCTCGCCATCCACCATCACCAATTCAACTCGCACCATCTACCATTCCCGCCAAGGGTCAGAAGCCCCCATTTGGGGAAAGACCTTCTGCTCTGGTGATCCAGCTACTACCCAAGGATGCTGCTCCATCCATTCAACCTGCTAAGGTGAGATTGAGCTCCCCTACTCGATCCTCTACCTCAACTATGGTTAGGAGGGAGTGGTGACCCAAGAGCGTCTTCGTCACACCACCTCACCACAACATACAAAGATAGAGAGGGGAGTGGAATTAGACATGGTCCCCATGATAGTTTCTCCTTCTAGTGAGGAAGTCTTAATAGTAGGTAGTGTTCATTGCATTGAGGCAATGGAGCACAGTCCTACGGCTAGCAGTCAGCAGGTATTCATCCTAGTCCAGCCAGACATAGTAGATTGATCGATAGATGACATATTAGTGGACTACTTTGCTGAGAAGAGGTGAATTCTCAGGAGTGACTACTCAGATCAGGATGAGGACAGGGTCAGCTTCGATCCTGATGAGGATGACATGTTGGATGCTGAGGTCCACATGGTTGACACTTGGGGATACTTACAGTGGGATCAGATTAGCCAGGAAGGTGTTGTGCTTGAGGAAGGTGACACTTCTCACTCGACTCAACACCACCTCTACCAGCTCAGACAAAGGGATGATCACATTGACAAGATGGGGAAGAAGATTTAGGAGTTAATGGTAGTAGTTACAATATTGTAGAACTTAGCCCTAGTTTTACACCCCTCTCCCAAGATACCAGACCATCCAGAGTTGGTACATCTCCTAGATCATCTTAGGTGCACTCCCATAAAGGACAACACTGGTAATTTGCATAAGAAGGTTATAGATGACACCTCCATGCATGAGAAGGATATCAAGCATATGGTAGAGCAGCAAGTGAAGGAAGCGATGGCGCAAGCCTGGGGGAGCTCATCTATTCCAAAAGGTACACCATACCCGGAGGAATTTGATGTAATTCAATACCCCAAGGGTTTTGTGCCACCTTCCTTAAAAATATTTGATGGCATTGGGAACCTACATCAGCATATTGTACATTGTTGCAATATCGGTGACAGTGACGCACTGTTGTTAAGACTTTTTGTTAGCAGCCTAACAGGGGTTGCATTTGATTTGTATGCCAAACTGTCCAATGGTTCGGTAGGGGCTTTTACTGATTTAGAGCACCTCTTCATCAAAAGGTTTGCTAGAGCTCATCAAAGAGTGACTGTAAGTGATCTTGTTGTAGCGACACAAGTTTCTAATGAGTCCCTTATTGATTATATTTTGGGTGGCACAACCTGAGCATGAAATATGAGTTGCAGTTGTCCAAATAGCATGCCATTGAGATTATGCTCAAGAATATTTATGACCCGATAGCCTTCATGCTTAAAGGCTTTACCATCTGGACATTTGAGAAACTAATTAACAAGGTAGCTAGCCTACAAGAGGAAGCCAAGCAGTCACCCTTTCCCAACCAAACATCTCGACCCAAGCCATAGAAGGTGTTTGAGAAGAAGTCAAGGATAGTTGTGATAGTGGATAAAGGGAAGCAGCCAACCAGAGTCTAGTATGAGAGACCCCGAGCTCAACAGCCACTTTTACCACCTACTCTGCCACCACCTCGGCCGTCATATCAGCTTCCACAGCCACCATAATGGCCATTCCCACCACATCAACAACCTACCCAGCAGTAGTATTTCTATCCCCGGCAAAGTAGCTATTACCCACCTCCTCTTGCTGATAGATTGAATAAGTCATATTCATTCAAGAGGGAGGTAGTTAGAAAAATATTTAAGAATCTCTTAAAGAAACCTGACTTTCAGTTACCAGAGCCCAAGAGGCTGGAGGAAGTGGGCAAGAGTAATGATCCTAACTATTGCCCTACCACCGCATGATTAGTCATGTCTTAGAGGATTGTATTACATTTAAAGATGGGCTTAAGCATAGCTATAAATCAGGTAACATAGTTATCCCTAAGGAATACTTAGTTGAACAACCTTCTAGTAATATTAGAGTAATTCTTGGGAAAACCTACGATCCTCTCAAGACAAAAGAAGGTTGGGATATTTCCTTATCCTGAGAAAGTAGTTTCTAAAATTACAAAACTCTCTCTACAGGTGCCTGAGGCAGCTCAAACTTTCAACATCAAGGAAGGTTTGCAAGTTGCTAAAGACAACTTGAAGAAGGTGATAGCCCAGCAGTAGCAGCAACAGTCCACCTTACTTTCCCGGGATAGTTCAGTAGCGCAACCACCATCCGAGTCCATCACTCCATCCATAATTTTAGCTACTACTTCTTCCTCCACTAGCTCTTCTTCTACCAGTAGGAGCGTTGTATCAGCGGACAATTGCATTAAATCCCAAACCCCACTTACTTTATTAGATTTATATCATGTACCTCCACCTAAAAAGAAATTAATGAAGAATACGTTCATTTACATCTTGTCCACTTTTGATACTTTAGATTTTATTCTTCTTGAAAACTCTCCAAGTCTAGAAAATAATAATGATAGCTCAAGTCATTCCGATCCATTCTCTTCTGATTCAGAATCAGACTTTCCTTTTCTGAATTAATCAAGTTCACCTCTTGAGATTGACTTAGAGTCAACTAACTTCGAGGATCCCATAGGAGAAGCTATAGGTATACCTGATGGGAAGGTAGAACTTTCCATAAGTTCATCATTTCAAGAAGTCAATGAAGTCAACCTATGTAGTGGTGAACTTTTACCTCCTCGGGTAGCAGCTCTTGATAAGGGTAAACCAGTCATTAGTTCTAGTGAGCAGATAACCCCTCCATAAGATGCTCCACCTATGGACATGCTTGGAGGACCAAGTCAAGTTGATTACAATGTCTAGCATATCTTAGAAAGATTTTATCTTAGTTAAGCATATATGACACTCTTATCTTATCTAAAGAGATGAGAGAATCTCTAATCAAGGCTCTGCTTGACCCAAAGATATGCTTAGCTTAGCTGACTGCTACTGAAGAGGAGGCACATAGATCAAATGATATCTTTAGAGTTACATTCAGTCAGGAAGACTTACTTCTAGGAACGACCAAGCATGTTCGCCCTCTTTACATTACATTGGACGTTGGCAAATATAGGTTATCAAGAGTTTTGGTTGATCAAGGTCCATTGGTCAACATTATGAGTTTAAGAACCCTTGCCTACTTAAGGATCAACATCTCCAAACTCCAAAAAGAGATGATGATGTTGAGAGGATTCAATGAACAAGGCGAGAGGGCCTTAGACTCTATAGTGTTGCCATTAAAGATAGATGACTAGAAGACTAAAGCCAAGTTCCATTTCATAGACTCAGATACATCTTTGAATGCTTTGCTTGGGAGACCATGGATACATAAAAACAACACAGTTCCATCCCCTCTACATTAGTGTATGAAGTTCATGAGAGGTGGAATTGAGGCATCAAAGGAGATCTCAAACCCTTCACAATTCATGAGGTCGGGATATATGAAGATGCAGCCTATTTTCTTTCCCAAAACTAAAGTCCATTCTCGTGAATCTAGTCAAGATCCCCAAGAGGGACAAAAAGAAAGAAAAGAAAAAAGAAAAAGAAATATAAAAAGAAAAGAAAAAAGAAGTAGAAAAAGAAAATAAAAGATAGTGAGACATGGACTCAAGGGAAGATATAGAGTTTGATATTAGATTTTACTCACAGTTCGGTACTTCATTTGAACACATGGGTAGTATGACCTGACCTTCACCAGGTAGAGGCAGAGGATGGTTCAGAGGTAACCCCCGAGGTGGAAAACCTCCCTATTGCCCACCCAATAGAGGAATATCCCAGCAACCAGGAGTACACCTGCTATCCACATAAACTTAAAATCTAGTTTAGAGGATGAGTCTTATATGGTTAGCACACCATCCAACTCTTCTCAGCAACAGATCCCTTTTGAGGTGACATTGGAGCATAATAGTGATGAAGATCGAGCTCCAAAGCAAAGCATAAATGTATCCAAGTCTGCATATGAGATAGTTAGGAGTTAGTTGGGAACCTTAGCTCTAACCCCACTTTCTTCTTAGAAAGTTGAGGGTTTGGTAGTTAAGGAAGCCCTTAAGTCATCCACAGATGTGAAAATTTAGAGGTTCTTTTTGGGAGCATTATCCTCAAGTCAGAAAGTTGATCTAGAACTTGAGGATGATTCATATAAAGATTTAATACAATTATCTTTTGATTGGTGTTCGCCTTGTGTTCTTAATTTAGCAAAGAAGGGAATAATCCCACATACTTGGTCTAAACACAGGTCAGACTACTTTGAAAGGTTATGGGACAACCAAAGTAGACATCCTCAATCAAGACTAGGATTAGGATTCAGTATAGTGGGTCCAGTCCATGATGACAATCATTGTCTAATCATCACCAATCATTTGGAATATGATAGTGTTGACCTCATTTTTAGAATGAGTTCTCAACTTCTACATCTTAGACATAGGACTCCTCTAGACACTAAGAGTTTCTTAGTCTTAAGGCACTTCTAGTGATTTGGTGAACACTTAACCTAATCCTAGAGACTTAGAAGAGTTAGCCATAAGAGTAAGTCATGCCTTAGGGGTATTAAGAAAACTTGCCTACCCTATAGCTTGAACCAAATTTTTGATTCTTTCTTTCAAGTCAAAATTCAAATTCAAACCAAATCTTAAATCAATTTTAACTCAATTGATTTTCTCAAATCATAAATCAATTCCAAAAATCAAACCTTAAATCAATTCTAACTTAATTGATTTTTTTAAATCATAAATCAATTCCAAAACCCAAATCTTAATTCAAGTTCAACTCAATTGATTTTTTTTTTCAAATCATGCATCAATTCTAAAATTCAAATTATGAATCAATTCCAAATGATTGTAACCCATAACCAATTTCAAATCCAAAATCTTTCCTAAGTCCTTTGATTTCATCTTATGGACTTTGCCCAAATCAAATTCAAACCACTCCAAACTCAAAAGATTTTCTCATAACCCATTTATATTCTCATTTATATTCACAAATATAAATAAAATATAAATTCAAATAATCAAAACTAAATTTAATACTCAAATTCCAAGTCTAACCAAAACTCAACTTGCCCTCTTTCAAGTCAAATCCTTGAACTTAACCAAATCAAACTCAAATCACTCCAAATTCAAAAGATTTTCTCATAACCCATTTATATTCTCATTTATATTCATAAATATAAATGAAATATAAATTTGAATAACCAAAACTAAATTCAAAACTCAAACCCAAATCTAAATCCAACTTCAAAATCCAACTTATGCTCTTTCAAGTCAAATTCTTGAACTTAGCCAAATCAATCTCAAATCATTCCAAACCTTGTAATTGGACTCCAAATCAATCCCATTTGACTCTAAATCACTTGTAATTGGATTAGTCATGTCTTAGAGGATTGTATTACATTTAAGGATGGCCTTGAGCATAGCTACAAATCAGGTAACGTAGTTATCCCTAAGGAATACTTAGTAGAACAACATTCCAGTTATATTAGAGTAATTCTTGGGAAACTTGCGTTCATCTCAAGACAAAAGAAGGTTGGGATATTTCCTTATCCTGAGAAAGTAGTTTCTAAAATTACAAAACTCTTTTTACAGGTGCCTGAGGAAGCTCAAACTTTCAACATCAAGGAAGGTTTGAATAACCAAAACTAAATTCAAAACTCAAACCCAAATCCAAATCCAACTTCAAAATCCAACTTATGCTCTTTCAAGTCAAATTCTTGAACTTAGCCAAATCAATCTCAAGTCAATCCAAACCTTGTAATTGGACTCTTAAATCAATCTCATTTGACTCCAAATCACTTGTAATTGGATTTATGTTTCAATCATAAGTCCATATGTGAGTTCAACTAAACTTGAATCAAGCCTTGATCAAGCTAATTGACCCACTTAGGCTCACTTGACCCAAAGTGACCTAAAGCACCCTTTTGAGTCAAATTCTAATCCAACCCAAATTGGATTGAACTAAGCCCATCTAATCCTCACATTGTGAGCAACAATCATTCTAGGATGATCAATCACTCAAATTGGGTCAAACCAAGTCAAACCTAACCATTGACAAAGTCAATATTTGACCCAAATGAAACCTAAATAAGCCAAATCTACTACAGGCCAAATTGATTGAAACCATTGATCTAAACCAATTCATAAGCAATGATTGAACATGATGAACCCATCAATTGAACCAAACCAAGCCTAATTGGCCACTTGACCCAAGTTGACCAAATTGACCTAAAAAGTCAAAATGGGTCAAATCTTGATATAAGCCAAATTGGTTGTAACCAATGGGTCAAATTCATTCTAAATCACTTGTTGAACTTGATTAAAGCTTCAATTGGCCAACTAGACCCAATCTAGCCCAATTGACCATGAACCCAACTTAACCTAAAAGGTCAAATCAACTTGAAATCAAACAAAACCAAAATTGATTAAAATCAAAACTTGCAAAATATTTCAAATGATCAACCAAGCCTAAACCAACCCATGAACTAACCTAATTAGGTCAAATGGGTCAAATTAGTCAACTTGACCCATTTGACCTAAAAGAACTCAAATGAACCAAAACCAAATCAAAACCAAATTGAACCAAACCAATGATACCCATAGGCTCCAAATGATCATGTGAACTTGACCTAACTCATGGTTTGACCCAATTTGACCAATTGGTCAACCTAACCCAAATTGATCCATTTAGGAACCAATTCAAACCAAATAAACTCCAAATCACTTGAAATTTGGCTCAACCCATTTTCAATCATTTTAAATATGTACAAATCAAAATCAAGGACAAATGACCATTTTACCCCTAGGTCAAAGGGTAAGCTATGGCCAAATTCACTTAGAATTTGACCAATTCTCACTCCATACACTCACCTAGCACATGTGCACTTCCTCTCCTTCCCTCCACTACCTAAAATGAACCACATGGAGTGCCTAACAGCCTAAACAAACAATCAATCAAGAAATTGATCAAAAATGACATTCTTAGTCATGACCATTCGATCTAGGGGAGATATACTCCTCCTCATTCCCACTCAAACAAGAGAGAGTGCATTTGATTGAGTCCTAGGAACCCAAAGCAAGCTTCTCCAAGCCTTGGCAAGCATTCCTGAGCTCCCCTCATTTTCTCCTTCTCGGTTTTCTTCAAAGCCGAAATAGCGAAGATCCAAATCAACTCCAACTCATCCAATTCTCCACTAAATTCAAATTAAACTTGCAAGAATCATCAAAGCACCTCATCGAGCTCACTTAGGTGATTTCCCAAGTCACCAAGCCACGGGAAGGTTCAATCGAAGCCGATTTTCATTGAAGGGGAGCTTGGTCAACTAAGAAATTCACTTCAAATCATAGCTTCATACCTTCAACAGGGCTTCATCTCTACTAGATGAAGCTACCTCCTCCATTGGAACACCGGTGATAGCCTTCGGTGAGATATTATTCAAAACTGATCCTCCTTAAAATTGCTTGGTACTTTGTGAAGAGAATTGTAATCCCATTATTCTAGTTGTTGGATGTTCTTCCCTACACCTCTTGATGGTGTGGGGTAAATCCTAGCCTAATCTGAGCTTAGGTGAGCTTAGATCAAGTAGTGGAGGATGGACGACCTTTGTCTCCCGTAGCTTAGGCAGGGATGAATCATGAGCCATCCATCCTGTGTGTTTTGGATGGATGGCCCTGATTAAATCACATTAGATCTGTTAAATCCTTTAGAACCACGAGATTAATCCTAGTTGGCTGATCCTTGATCGGACGGTCTAGGAGAAAGTGCATTCCGCCACCAACTGATGTGGAGCGATGTAACAACTTAAATAACAAATCCCATTGTGCCACATGGAAAGCGAACCGCGTCAGTAGTCCATGTGCTGATAGGATTAGTTAATTAATTAGGCTATTTTAATTACACATTAATCACAAAAACTTTATTAAATCATAATTAAATGTAGAAAAATCTAAAAATATAAATGAGGGCTCATTTTAAAAGTATTTCAAAGCGGAATCCAATAAAATTATTTATAATTTATTTTATATAGTGAATTTTCCTTAATTAAGATTTAATTAAAATTTTAATTACCTTAATTATTCCCTAATTATTTAATTAATTAATTCCAAATTTCTCAGGTATGTTTAGTGGGATGACTTCTATCTTCTTTAATTTTCTTGGAATTTATTAATGAGTTAATTAGGAAAATTAATTAATGAACCCCTAATCATCCCTTTAATGTAATTAAGAGTAATTAGGCATATGAACAGTGATTTAATCTCTTAATTGAGATAATTAAACTTTGTTTAAGTGAGGGGGAGGTTTATGGAATGGGTTTGGGATATTTTTCCTAAGTTATTCCTTAAACCCACTTTCTTCCTTAATCCAAACATAATTAGAGATTAATCCACTAATGATATACTTAATTAGTCTAATCAAACTTTCAAAACCAATCTGAAGTTAATCAATCTCTTGCTGGGTAGATTCTTAGGTGTTCAAAAGCCTAACGTAAGTTTGAGAAAATCATATCCAACACACATGTGTGGGAAGGTTATGAAAGAACTTAATGAAAACCCTTTAGCTTAATTAATCAATAATTATGAGCTAATTGCATTAGGCCCCTTTATTTCTTAGGTGCATTGCTGATTTAAATTCCATGTGGTTGCATATCATATGTTGGCTCATAATTGTTTGTTTAATTATGTTAAAGTGGTGTAAGTAAGGGGTAATTAATGGATTTAATTTACACCTTAACCTAAACAAAATATAAAAATCAGTCTAATTATTCTAAACTTAAACTAAACCAATTAACACATGTGTGAAATGAGTTAGGACCAGTAAACTCTTTTCACATTTCTTAAATCAAACCAAATCCAAAAATAAAATTTTCTTAAAGAATTTTGATTCACTTTAAATGATCTTATTTCATAGGATTGTCTTTAGGAATTAAATTAGGGTGAATGAAGTCATATGCTTACATCACTTTATTTCTTTCAAAGCATGTTAAATGTTATTTGCCATATGAAATCATGCATTCATATCTTTTGAAAAATCAATTAAGTAAAATATTTCCTTTTATGTCAAATTCAATGTTTTGGCTAAAAATTAAGAATATGAGTGGCTATTATCATTATTAAACCCAAAATTATTTCCAAAACCTATAAATCAAAGATCATAAATGAAGTGATGCTACTTATAAATATTTATAAGCTTGCATGTGATTATAGCATAAGATGTGTTTTATGTTGTTTTCCTTCTCTTCTCTTAACATGGGTTTGAATAGGATTTGCAAAGTGTTCATTTGAAAAGAACATAACACTTGCATAAATCTATTCCTATACATTCCTATGTTATGACTTAAAAAAGGATCCTTACATTACACATGTAAATTATACAACCAAATCAAACAAAAATCTTTTGCATGATTCTTTATTCATTTGTTTCTTTTTGTATATCTACTTGTATTTAAGAAAAGTGGTATATTAGTCTGGACATCCCGGGATTGTGAGGCTTTAAGTAGCCCCAAGAAGGTCTTGTACCTTATGCCCCTGGTGTAGAAAATAATGGCACCATACTCACTTATATCTTTCATACATATGGATGTGCATTTTATTAATGGATAAGAATCCCTCTTTTCTACATAATAAAGACATGCATAAAACATTCAAAATTTTCCAAATCATATCTCTTAGCATTCATCATCAAGGTGTGCTAAAATTTGCATTGCATGTATAGATATGCTTTGGATCATTCATATGCATGTTACACATGGTGGAAAGAAATAAATGGTTGTGTGTTATGTGATAGTAATTCACCTTAATTAATCCTAAAATATATTTCTTATTGAATAGAGCTATTTAGAGCAAATCTAAACTTAGAGTTAATTGAAACACATAATAAAATATTTACTAAAGAAAAATCATTAATGAATCTACCTTAAAAATTACTTAAGGTAGGGATGAAAGAGAAGTTCTCTTCTCTTTTCTTTTCTTTAAAATATTTAGTAATTAAGTGTAAGTTCATTCAAATCAAATCAAATAATCAGATAAAATTAACAAATCAACTAAATCACTTAAATGAAACCACACTCTAAGTTGAATCCTTCATACTTAGGAAATTCCAACCTTAAAGCCTAGTTAAGACATGCCACACAAGCCTTTAATGGCACACATTAGGCTAAGTCACCATTTTAAGATCTATGTTAGGGCGGTGCATGGTTTGATGCCTGATTTTGTTTTGTGATGTAATATTTTTAGATTGGATATTAGGGTGCATGTGCGTAGATTGGATGATCTTAGTCTAATCATATCTTCTGCATGAGATTGTGCTTAAGGTGTGTTGTAATAAAAATATAAATACTTTTGTTGTGCAGGTTGCTTATACCTCTAAACATGATCCAAATTAAGATAGGTGGACTTGGTTACCCATGTATGGGTTGCTAAGTCCAAATTATTCCTATAACTTCTTGGGTTGTGTGGTATGTTTAGCTAATTTCTATTTTGAAAGTTTAGTTAGATTTATCTCTCCCTTTTAATGTAACTTTTGCAATTGAATTTGGAATGAATGTTATGGGGGAATTAAGGTGAACATTGGTCATAAGACCATGTCTTTTGTACCATGTGAAGCCTTGGAGCAAGCTACATCCCAAGTCAAATCAAAAGGAAGAAAGAAATGAAGAAAGAAAGAAATGAAGAAAAGAAGAAATGAAGAATGAAGAAATGAAGAATGAAGACCCCCATAACATGAATTCCTTTTAATTGTAATTATTCATTTGTAATCTGGGTTGTATAAGAGTAGAGGTCGGCTACCCACATTTCTTTTTAGGTTGTGCGGTGGTACCCGACCACATTGGCCTCTTATTCTTTTGCACTAGCTTTATAAAATTGTTCGATGTTTGTTTAGCATGTGCATAAAGATGGTATGATTTTCTTAGTTTCTTAATTGCTTAGTGATTTTTGAATGGCTTGGATGCAACTAGACTCTTAGTGAAAAATAAATTTTCTATCCAATTAATTAACTCAAAATTAAATTAAATAATTCATAACCTCACCTAAAGCCTAAGACATAAATCAAGATAAAAGAATTAGTAACCCATGTGGTATTTATTTTTGGGATGTGGGACACCACGCAGATCTTAGGGGGTACTTATTGAAGTGATCGGGTATGACATTACGGAATGATGTACTATCTCGAAAGATAAAAAATCACCACCCTATAATGGACTAATCACTAATAAAACTATGATCTGAATATACTAGAGATCTTTCTCCTAATTTACATGGAAAAGTAAACTAGGGTTTATTTTAAGCTAGGTTTGTTAAGTTTCCTATGGAGGCAAGCCCCCATAGTTAATTACATTCTAAGAAATGAGAATTCCTTAAGAATACTCGATTTAATATACAATTAGGGTCTCCAAAGATTTCAAAGTTAAGACTATCAGAGGATTGGCTATTTTAGAAAATCAAATGAGATAGATAAAAGAGAAGGCTTATTTTTGGAATCCAAAGGGAGAATTAGGAAATGCTCATGATACTCGGAAGCCTATTGAGCATTCCAATCTACCTTATAATTGGGCTTTATATTTTTTGAAATTGAAGAGAGTTAAGTATTTGAGTTGACATTTTATTAGATCACTAGGGCTTATAATTCCATAACATAAGATTGTGGAAATGCATAAGAGTCGAGGATTTATGGCTATAGCCTGAAGGAAACAGCTACCTCAGATTCCTAAACTAAGGAGCTTTGGTGCAAAATAAAGGCACGACCTAAATCTAAGGCGAAAATGAGTATATGGTTTACCTCCATAAGAGAGAATAGATCACCTGACTATTGGACTTATTATCACCTAGAGTGGCAGCCAGCTAACTCCTCCTATGCTTTAAATCCATGTAGGCAAGTATTATGCATTTGCAAGATGGCTAGGTTGTTATTTACTTAGAAATGAGACTAAGTCCTTAAACTCACTCCCTAAGAGACTACAGCATGAGTGGTATGAATTCATGATTTAATCTAATGCAAATTTTATCAAATTTATTTGATTCTTTTGGACTCTTTGTTTTGACATAGGTTATGAGATTTTGTATGCCTAAATGCATGAAAATTTGATTATGGGACAAATCAAGAGAGAAAGAGGTGTTCTTCCACTAAAGGCTCTACAGGTTAAGCCTTGATTCTCTGGCAAAGATGGAAGCGCCCTCTTAACAAGACTGGAATAATATGACATGCATGATATTATACATTCATTCATCCAGCCAAGGGGTTGCTAAAATTTTTATTATCTTGATTTAATTCCTAAGCTTTTATGTGAGGTTATGAGTTATTTTAAAATTTTAGTTATGAGTTGTTAATTGGGGTAGAAAAATAAATTTTATCCTAAGAACCTACATCCAGGCCACGCATTCAAGCATCAATCATAAAGAAACTATGAAAAGCATGCTATTCTAATGCACAATTTAAACATAACATCAAACAATTTTATAGAATACTGTAAAAGAATAAAAGGCCAGTACGGTTGGGTTCTGCCATACACCACAAAAAGAGAAAAAAAGATGGGTAGCCGAGCTCTACCCTTATACAACCCAGATTACAAAAAAAAATACATGCTATGGGGGTCTTCTTATCTTCATTTCTTCATTCTCTTTATTTTGATTTAATTTGCTCCAAAGGTATAATAGGGTACCCCAAGGACTAAACCTTCTGGCCACTGCACATCCTAATCCCCCATAGCACTAATCCTAATTTGAATGCAAAATTACATCAAAAATAGAAAAAGTAAATCTAGTTACACCTACAAAATAAATGTTAGCTAAACACACCATGCAACCCAAGTAGTTATATGAATAATTTGGACTTAGCACCCCACACATGGGTAACCAAGCCCACCTGTCCTAACATGAGTTATGCTTAGGCTAAGCAACCTGCACAACAAACACATTTATATTTTTATTACAGTAACCCCTTAAGCACAAGCCCCTGCAAAAAATATGATTAGGATAATAATAACCTAACATCCAGTCTACAAAACATATACCCTAACATCCAGTCTAAAACATTACATCACAAAATAAAATACAACATCATACATACAACGCCCTAAGTTAACACTAGAAGTGGGGACTTAGTATTCTAAGGTGTCTGCTTAAGGCTTGTGTGGTAAGACTTTACTAGGCTTCTTTAGTTTAAGTTTCAATTTGGAGCTTGAATTTGTTTAAATTCTACCTTTGGGTGATTTCAATTTAAATGATTTAATGATTAATTTTTTATTTTTTATTTCACTTTTATTTGGTTAAAATGATGTTTAGATTTTTAAGAATGAAGAATAGAATGAATTTCATTTGTAGACAGAACTCACCCTATTCTACATCCTAACACCTAAAGGCTCTAACTAAGGTCCTTAAGTATCTTAATTAGCCCATTTGAATTTGCGTAATTCATTTGATTTGATTAATTTGACTTGATTTAAAATCTATAATTTGAGTTTATTTAAGTATTTGATTTATTGATTTTTGAATTAGATATTTTAGTTTAATTACTTCTTGATAAGACAATATCCTTAATATCTAATGAAGTTTAAGTTTGTTTAAGTTCATGTGTTTTTTGATTGATTAATCTTAGATTAGATATTTTGGTTTAATTACATCTTGATAATTCAATATCCTTTTAATATTTAATTCTTTTCTTTGATTATGGTTATGTGACTTGACTTTATGTTTATTTGATTTGATTATGGTTCATTCATTTGTAGTTTGATCAGATTAGATTAATTGAGATTTTATTTTGATTTTTTAATTGAGTTTGATTCTTTATAATTAGGATTTTATCTTTTAATCTCATCCATTTGTCATGTTTAACAAAGTTTGGTTTGCATTTTGATTTCATACATTGGATAGTTTATCTTATTTAAGTAGGTTGAATGATATTTGATTTGATAACATATTAAATTGATGATAGTCTTTCTTAATTTAATTTGATTTAATTTGATTTAATTAGCTTTATTGGTTTATGGGTTTGCTTAAGTTCAATGTGATTATGTGATTAATTGAAGTGTATTTATGTTATTATAAAGGTTTATTTAATTCTTTTCATTTTATTTAGACCAATGATGTAATTAACCACTTAATGGTTTATTTAATAGGTTTTGATTAGTATTTAATTGCATTTTATGATTAAATTAATTTTAGATTAATTAATTAGTTTACTTGAGGTGTGATTATTAAATTTAATTAGGGTTTGATTTAAGCTTAATTTTAGAAGCTTTTAATGTAACTTATTTAAATTAATTTGATTAATTAAGATGATAGATTAATTTATTAAATTTGCATTAATTAGATGTTTGATTAATTAAGTTTGATTATGGGTAATTAAAATTTTAAATTATTAGATTAATTAAGGGTTTGTTTAATTAGAGATAAATGACTTAATGATTTACATGTGAATGATTTGATTTAGTCAAGTGTTTTACTTAAGTTTGATTTGATTAAAGGATTATTGTTATTACCATCATTATTATTAAGTGAATTAATTGTTTATTTCATTTCAATTAAGTTTGATTATTTATGATTAGAGTTTTATTGATTTGATTCACTTATTATGCTTGTTTGATTTCATTAACATGTTTGATTTAGTTATTAGGTTGAAATATTTAATGGTTAATTAATTATCTTATTCTAAATGGATGTGATTTAATCATATGTTAATTAAGTTTAATTTAATTTTATTTGGTTTAATTCAATTAGTATTAAATTATTATGTTGAATTAGTTTATTAATCAATTTGATTTTTTTAGTTTATCTAATGATTAATTAGTTTTAGTTTATTTATACTCATTATGGGGTTTCATAAGATTAAGATTCCATGCTTAGTGTAGGTTTAGCTATAGTGGTTTGACCCATGTTAAAATTTCCTAGATTTGTTTAATTTTAAGTTTGATTTAATATTTAATCATTTAATTGGTTTCAATGCAAACGACGTGATCAATTTCATGAACGGAGGTCATTTGGATATTGCAACCTCCCAACTCTGATATGCGCTTAGGCACGTCGACTAATTTCCTTCTTGATTGATCGACCATCAAATTATGCAATATGCATATTCTGATCAATTTCAATGTCTGAACATGATGGCCAAGTCCGTTCATCGATCGGAGATCGTTTCAACCAATTTTGGTGATGTTCGGTGCAGTTCAGCTCTAATTTGTGTGATATTTCATCCGAAGTCCGTCGAATTTGCTCCATAAATCTAATCCAACTTATGGATCATGTGTGGAGGTCAACAAGTGCATTTGCATGTTTATTTGCATAAAGCATGTATGATTTACATTGTAAAATTCAGCAAAAACTTAGAGTTATGATAAAGATAAAGCTAATGTTGATGCACATAGATGATATGTAAAAATTAATGAGGGAGATTTGATTTTTGTTAAAGTTAGACCTGAGAGATTTTCAACTGGAACTCTTAAAAAATAACTCTCAAGAGATCTGGTCATTATAAAATTGTAAGAAAGATAAATGATAATACTTATGAAATAGATCTTCCAATGAATGTTGGGATATCTCCAATATTCAATGTATTAGATTTAACGTTGTACTATGGGCAAGCCATGGATAACACTATTCCCTCTACAAATAGTACTAACATGTAGGTTAATTCTTCATCACCAACGCCTCTACCATCTCATCACTTAAGATCACATCATCCAAATTAAATTTTAGAAGATCATATTATTACATCTGATGGAGACAATCATAGGTTTCTATTTTGTTGGAAAGGTCATTCCCCACTTAAAGATTTATGACTTACATTTGATGAGTCACATCAGCTGGACCCACAGTAATTACAAGAGTACCTAGATTTTCATTCTCCAAGGGAGAATCCTTTAAAGTTGGAGAGAGCTGATGCAGGGCATCATTGTCACCGTCATCGACGCCATCATCATAAAACTTAAATCTATGTATTGAGCCTTTATGTTATAATTTATGTTATGTATTATTGGGCTTTTATATTTTGTATATATTTTGGGCTTATATGTATTAGGCTATTCTTATGTCATGGCCCATGATTCATAGTAGTAGGTATGATATTTTGGGTAGATATAAAAAAAGTGATAGGTTAGGTAGCAGGTTATGATAGGTGTAGTTATGATGGTGGTATGTTTGAGTTTGGAGTTAAGTTTGAGTATTCTTAACTCTCTCTTTCAATCTTATAAATAGGGAGGTTCTTGTAAAGCTTGACACTTGGATTTAGAATAAAAATTATCTTCTTAAATTTTTATTACTATTCTTTTGTGTGTTTTTCTCTCAAGTGACAGACTACTTGAATGTGTGAGCTCACAACTCTTAGAGAATGACTTTTAGGAAAGTAATGTAACCTCCAAAATGATGAGCTGTTTGTAGAGATCGACTTCAACTTATCCCACAGCTGTTGGTTTTAAATCTATGGTTAGATCGTTCATAACTTTTCAATTATTTCTTTGAACTTATAAGATTCAGATCTCTAGTATGGTTAATATAACTTTAGTCATAATCTTTTTTAACTTCACTAAATTCAATAATGCAAATGTGCTAATAATAATGTGCATTTATCATTACTCTTTTGTGAGGATTTAAGAATTATCAGTGTAATAAACTTCATATCATAAAAATTACTCTCATCCTACATCAATATACAAAATTAATATTAATATTAATATTATTTAAAAAATTTACTATTTCTCTATATCTATCACATGCAATTGCTACTCTACTATAACTATCCATGCCCTCTTATCTAAACCCGTGCTACTAAAAAAATCAACCAAAATAATGAAGAGGCATTTACATGCATACCACATAATTCTGATATATTCACATATTTAAAACCTAAAGTTTGATATTTACATTCATAATAGTCAAATTTTTGATATAACATCAAAAATATCAATATTATTACATTTTTAAAAGTGAATTCACATTTTCATGTATAAGTAAGGTGTCAGATATACAAATATCAAACTTCAGGTGATAGATATGTCAATACATAAGAATCGTGTGGTATGTATGCAAATCTTCCTATAAAATAATAACCTAAAAACTACTCACGCACGCTGCCTCTTTGTTTGCCTAGCATGGATGTGAAGAATTCGGAGACATTTTCTGAGTGAATGCCATTGGGTGACTCATATCAACTCAAAAGTAGTCAAGAGGAAAGGAGTCTCTGGGGGACTTATCCTAAACCTCAAACATACTCAACCTAGTTAGAACATGATAGCTAGTTCAAGAAGAAAGCATAGGGACTCACATCTTCTTAAGCAAAGTCAACATGAGGTAACTTACTGGCTGGGTAGTGAAGACTACCATACTAACAAGGAGCTCATTGGTTTGCAATGGTAAAGTTAGGAAGAAAGCGTAGGGACTCACATATTCCAACAAATGATCACTAGGGTGACATACTAGCGATGTAGCATGTAGACCTGACCTAGAGCAGCTAATGAGTGAGTGCCACAGGGGGTTTGCTCGCACATCAAAGTAGCTTGAGATAAAAGATTTATGTTTGTTATTGTGCATGTGTTAAAAGGAATAGGACACCTTTGGGGGACTCTTACACCTACCTTAAACACACTAGGGGATTGATGAAATGGTGTCACGGATGGTAAAAGGACTCCCACTAAGAAAGGATGCTGCTTGGGTTCTCTCACATATATCTTAGTTATGCTAATAAAAATAGGATGCCTCTCAAGTTCTCTTACACCATTCTAATAACATCAGGATATTATGCTTGTGTTGTGAAAGAGGGATAGGATGCCACTGGGGGACTCTTACACCTACCCTAAATACGTCACAGCAGATTCGCAATACAAGCAAAAAACACTTTAAAAGAAGAGAAGATTTGATGAATGGAATCTAATTTTTGTTCTTTTTATTAATAATTATTTTCAAACATGATTTGTTTCATGGGTAATATTTTTTAGATAGAGCCCATTAATTGGAAGCATCGGGTGTTCCCCTTTACAATCAATAAGCTGATAAGATCCTCGTAAGCCTTCTCTATGACATAGGGGCCTCCCCAAGTGGGTTCAAACTTGCCTCCCATCTTTCGACGGGCAATAATTAGTCTCTTAGGACTAACAAAAGTTCTCCTACTCCAAAAGACCTAGGGTGGACCAGCTTGTTGTGAGCTTGAATTACTTTGGCTTTGTACAACTCAAGATTTTGGCATGCCCGTAAGCAACTCTCCTCTAGACCTTCAAGATCTTCTAACCATAACTTTGCATTCTACTCTGTAGTGATGTTATTACCCAATGCTATCCTTAGTGATTGGAGTTGAACTTTTAAAGGAAGAACAGCTTCAGACCCATACACTAAGAAAAATGGGGTAGACTGAGTTGGAGTTCGGTATGTGGTGCTAGGCCCACAAAGCTTCAACTAACTTCTCGTTCCACTATCGTTTGTTGTCATCAAGAGTCTTCTTCAGTATTTGGATGAGAGTTTTATTGAATGATTCAGCTAGGTCATTTGCTCTAGAGTAGTAGATGGTGGAGTATCTCTAATCTATACCGTGTCTTCTAGCAAAGCTGTTGATCTTCATGCTTTTGAATGCAGTACCATTATTAGATATAGTTCATCGAGGCACCCCAAACCAATATACGATATGGTTCCTCAAAAATTAAAGCACATGATGAGTTGTGACCTCTCTGAGTGGGATGGCTTCCACCCACTTGGAAAAGTAGTGAGTGGCAGCTAAGATGAATTGATGGCCATTGGAAGAAGGAGGATCGATCGGACCCACAATGTCAGTACCCCAACACTCAAATGGCCATGAAGCCAATGTAGGGTGTGGAATGTTGGGTGGCTCGTGGAGGCCACACCATGTACCTGGCACTGATGGCATCTTAGCTACATCCATGCAATCTGTAATCATCGAAGGCTAGTAGTATCCAAGTCTTTTGATCTTCATCTTCAACTTCAGACCAGATTGATGTGCTCTGCATAGACTTGAGTGTCCCTCAGTTACAATACCACGGGCTTCATGTTTATCCAAACAACATAACCACATTTGGTCAAACGATTGGCGGTACAGGGTGTTATCAACAAGAGCGTAGGTGTGAGCTCTATTTCACCTAATGGGCTTGTGATTTCTCTTAAGGTAGTTTGCTGGTGTTCAAGTAATCTATGAATGGTTGCCTTCAATCCAGCTCCTTGTCCATTTTGGCAATGACAACCTCCCCTTCAAGAGAAAGTCTTTCAATGAGTTCAGAATCAATAAGGGATATGACTTGTCTATTTTGGATCCTTATTGAAATGGACTCATCTTCCGGACATGCTAATTCATTGGAAAGTTTGGCCAAAGCATCTGCTGCTGCATTATCTACTCAGGAAATCTTGTAGATGGTAACTTCGGGAATCTGGGCCAACAGTTTCATGGTATACTTGTAGTAATGACTAAGCTTGGGTTTCAGAACATGGTAGGACTTGACAATCTGGTTGATGACTAACTGAGAATCCACAAAGATGTTGATGTTCTTGACACTGATAGTGATGGATAACTCCAGATTGATAATTAAAGCCTCATACTCAGCTTCGTTATTGGTGCAGGGGTTAAAAAGATAGTATGAGAATGTCATCACATCATAGTTTGGAGTTAGAAGAACTATTCCTACCCCTAACTTTCCTGGGAGAAAAGATCATGGTGCTTCACCTTTAAGAAAAGAAGCAGCACCATAAAAATACATCTCTCATCAGTGATTTTTGGCCTCCCCTAAGTTCATGATTTTTTCATCGGGGAGATCATCACTAAGCGAAGAATCATTAGGAAGTGGATGTGCTGTTAAGAAATCTGTTAGTGTCTGACCTTTTACTGCATGAAGGGGTATGAATGTGATATCAAATTGCGAGAGAATCATTGACCAATGTGCCAAACGTCCGAAAAGTGTTGGCCATGTTATGAGATACTAGATTGGTTCGAGAGATCAAGTTCTCCTTATAAGAAAGCATGTAGTGTTGTAGCTTCTGAGATGCAAAGATCAAAGCTAGGCAATGTTTCTCAATAGTGGATGGTTTGCTTCAGCAGGAATCAAATGATGGTAGATGAGAGCGCTCTCCTTTCCTTTATCATTGGCTTGGGCCAACAAAGCACCGAGAGAGTCATCCAATGAGGTGAGGATGAGCACCGGGATGGGGTCTAGAACGACCTTCACTAAGTACTCTTTGATGTCTTGAAAGGCGACACTTATCATCCCACTTGAACTTGTCATCTTTTTTGACAAGTGTTGAGAATGACTTGCATCTCCCTGATAGGTTTGAGATAAAGTGTCTTAGATACGTCAGCCATCCTTGAAAGGATCTGAGTTGATTTAAACTCTTAGAGGTGGCATTTTGAAGATAGCTTTGACCTTTTCAGGATCTATTTCTATTCTCTGGTGTCAAACAACAAACCTAAAGAATTTTCTTGAACTGACTCCGAATGCACACTTCAGGGGATTCATTTTGAGGTTATATTGTCTTAACCATTTGAAAACTACTCACAAGTCAAAGATGTGATCTTCCTTTTCTCTGCTCTTGACAACTAGATCATTAATGTAGCACTCAATCTGATGATGGATGAGTTCATTGAAGATCTGAGCCATGACCCATTGGTATGTAACACCAACATTTTTAAGGCCAAAAGGCATGACCCTATAACAGAAGATTTTGATCGGGGTTTGAAAAGCAGTGTTTCTTTCATCTTCTGGAGACATCATAATTTGGTTATAGCCAGATGACTCATCCATGAAAGAGAAGACTACATGAGATAAGGTGATGTCCACCATTAACTCTAATATAGAAAGAGGAAACTCATCCTTAGGACATGGCTTGTTTAAGTCCCTAAAATTGACAGAAATATGAATTTTTCCATTCTTCTTCTTAACTAGGATGACACTAGCTAACCAGGTAGGATATTTTTCTTCCTTAATGAAACCAACATTGATCAATTTCTTGACTTCAAATATGACCTATTGTTCAATTTCTAATCGTATGCGTCTAGGAGCTTACTTAATAGGGGTAATGTTAGGATCTATTGTTAACAGGGGAGATAATTCAGGCATCTCTTCATAACTCTATGTGAAGTAGTCTTTAAACTTAGTCAATGGCCTAACTAAGTCATTTCTTTCTTCTTCATTCAACAACGAACTAATGAATGTCAGACATGAATTTTCTTCTGTACCAAGGTTGATTTATTTAAGCTTGTCGATTGTTGAATGAATCTCCTCTTCAAATGCTGGTGGTGCCTCTTTGACTTAGAGATCATCTGGATCGTCTGAGGTTTCTAAACACACATTCTCATAAGAGTTGGGGATGTGTGAGAAGAACCTATCATACTCCAAATGGTTGGTAACAACTAGGCAATAATCTTTGTCATCGACCAGACCCACTGTACTGAATCCTAGTCTTGCTCTTGATTGTGCATCTCTGACTATGTTGTTCCATAGCTTTTCAAAGTATTCTGACCTATGCTTGGACCATGTATTAAGAACTAAACCTTTCTGTATAAGATTTTGAACACAAGGTGAGTAAAAGTTAAAAGATAATTCTATTAATTCTTTAAAAGTATCCTTCTCAAGCTCTACATCAACTTCAGGGTTTGAGGATGATGATACCAAAAAGAACTTCTTCTGCTTCATTTCATTGGAAGACTTAGGGACTTCCTTAACTACTAAACCTTCAATTTTCTGAGATGTAAGTGAGGTAAGAGCTAAGGTTCCCAATTGATGCCTAGAGGCCTGGTCTTCGTCTCCATTTGGATCAAAAGTCACCTCCAATGGAACCCACTGAGAGGGTTTGGCTAGTATACTAATCACATTAGACTCATCCGAGGATTCCAAGTCTATGTGAATAGGGGTACTCCTATGAACTGGACACGACCTCTGGTGATGGCCAACTAAGGGGTCTCTCACCTCTAGAACCTCTATTTCTACCTCCGCTTGGTGGAGGTTGAGCCCACTACATATCCATATGGAATGAACTATGGGTGGAATGTGATATGCGGATCTATTTCTTCTTCAATTCTCCTTTCTTGTTCACTTATACTTATATTTTTCTTTTCATTTTATTTTATCTTTTCTTTTTCTCCATTTTCTTTTTCTTTTGATTTTGCATTTGAATTTTGTCCAAGTTCATGAGAAAAGGTGTTTTGAGGAAGATAGTAAACCACATCCTCATAAATCTCAACCTCTCTAACCGAAAATGGCTCTTCATCTCCTTGACATGGTACTCAATTCCATCTTTTTTGAACTTGATGCACTGATGAAGGAAGGATGGAACGATCTTGTTCTGATGTATCCAAAGCCTACCAAGCAAAGCAGAGAACAAAGTATTTGAATCAATGATGTCTTAGCTTCAGTATTTTAGTCACCGATCTCCAACGGTAACACTATAGAACCTAAAGCCCACTCACCTTGATCATTGAATCCTCTCAACATCATCTTATCTCCTCGAAGTGTGGAGTTGTTGATGTTCAAATAGGCAAGGGTCTTTAGACTCATAATGTTCATCAATGCACCTGAATCCATGAGAACCCTAGTGACTTGAACCCATCATGTCATGTGATGTAGGGGACATGCTCCAAGTCCCCTAGAAGAAGATCTTCATCTATGAAGGTGATCCCTTGGGCTTGTTTTGCATAATGTGCTTCCACACCTATAGCAGTCTGCTGAGCTAAGCATATTTTAGGATCAAGGAGAGCCTTGATTAGTGATTTCCTCATCAATTTAGATAAGACAAGGGCATTATATATGCTTAGATTAGATGAAAACTTTCTTAGATGAGAAAGGACATTGTAGTCCACCTTCGGCTGGTCTTCCATAAGCATATCTAAGGGCGGGGCATCCTATGGAAGGGCTTCTCGATCTTTAGTACCAATGACTTGTTTCCCTATCTTGAGGTGCTGCCCTAGGAGGTAGAACCTTGCCACTACGGAGGTTGACTTCGATAATCTCTTGAGGCAAGATGGTGGAAGGTTATACCTGCACTTCAGGCTCACCTACAGCTTCTCCTATGGGACCCTCAGAATCAGATGATTCCAAGTCTATCTCAAGAGATGAACCCGTAGTATTCAGAGTTGGAAAGTCCAACTCTGAATCAAAGAGGAAGAACGAAATTATTATAGTTATTTAGACTTGAAGAGTTATCATTAGGAATAGAAGAATGTAAACCATCAAAAGTGACACAGATGTAATTCAAATAAGGTTTATTCTTTAATTAATTAGAATTATTTGGAGGAACAAAGTAAAAGTCAAGTAAAAGTGAGTGGAGTAAGGGATTTGATGCCCTTTTCCACTGATACAAGAGTTCTATTAGTAGAAGAAGCAGAAGAGCTAGCTTAAATGGAAGAAGTCATCAATGTGGAAGCTGCAACTTAAGGCTGGAGGGTGGACATAGTCGGTGGCTATGCTAAAGGTCTATCCCAGGCCGACACATGTTGTTGCTGTTACTGCTGCTGCTGAGCTCCCACTTTCCTAGAGTTGGCACTAGCAACTTGCTCCTTGGTGATGGAGGTTTGAGCTGACTCAGGCACTTGCAAGAAAAGCTTCTTAATTATCTAGATAATCTTCTTAGAAGTTTTGGATAAAGAAATGTCCCAACCTTCTTTGGTTTTGGTAGGATCACATGTATCCCCAAGGATATCCCGATGGAACTAGAAGGTTGTTCTACAAGATATTCCTTTAGGATAACTACAACACTGGTCTTGAAACTGTGTTCAAGCCAATCCTTGAATGTGAAGCAATCCTCCAAAATGTGGCCTAGCATACGATGGTAAGGGTTTGGATCATGACTTTTACCTACTTTCTCCGGTCTCCTAGGCTCGGGTAGCTGAAAATTAGGTTTCTTTAAGAGATTCTTAAGGATTTTCCTGATTACCTCCCTTTTAAAAAGAATAGGGTTTGTTTAACGTATCTAAAAGAGTAGGTGCACTATAGCTACACGGATATGCATGCCACTGTGGTTGGTAGGTTATGGGAGGAGGTTGGCCATGGAGGGTGAGGTAGGGGCTACCTGGTGGCAAAGGAGGTGGAGGTCAAGATCTCTCTCTGACCGATCTCTAGTTGGTCGCTTCCCCTCAACCACCGCCACCGCTTCGGCTTCTTCATAGACCTTCTATGGCTTCGCTAGAAACCGATCTTGAAATGACAACTATTTGGCCTCCAGACTAGCCTTGTTGATTAGCAAATATCTTGATAGTCAAGCCCGTAAGCATGAAGCTGACCAGACCATGGATATTCTTCAAGAGAATCTCAATGGCATGCTATTTAGACAGTTGTGGTTCACTATTCATACTCAGGTTACGCCATCAAAGAATATAATCAACAAGAGACTCACCGGGGAGCTGTTGTGCTACAACGAGATCACCTACAATAACCCTTTACTGAGCTCCAACAAACCTCTTGTTGAAGAGTTGCTCTAACTCAGCAAATGTCTTTACTGAACTATTGGGTAGTTCAACATACCAATAAAAGCAATTCCCGCTAGGCTACTAACAAAAAGGTGAAAGAGAAAAGCATCGCTGCCACCTGTGTTGCAATAACTAGCCCTGAAATGTGCTATGTGCTGCCTTGGGTTTCCACTATCATCAAAGCTTTTGAAGGAAGGAGGCACAAAACCCTTGGGATATTGGATAGCATCGAATTCCTCTGGGTAGGGTCTACCCTTTGGAACTGATGATCCTCCATGGGCTTGAGCCAAAGCTTCCTTCACCTGCTGCTCAACCATGAATTTTATATCTTTTTTTTTGTATGGAGGTACTTTCCACTGCCTTCCTATATAGGCTAGTGCTACCTTGCTCAACTAGAGGTAGAGTCTTGGCTGGGTTCAAGACATGCACTAACTCAGGCTGACTGGCATCGACTGTAATAGGATGAACTAAAGGGGATTATTTCTGAAGCACTAACACTGCTGCTAACAAGTCTTATAACGGACTTATCATCCTATCAATCTACTCATCCTTCTGCCTCAACTGATGTCGAAGGTGTTGGGCTAATTTTGTGTCCTTCCTAATCAACCTCATCACCTTCCATGGCTTGTTCCCTAAGAAGAGATTATCTAGTGTCAACTATGTAAGCTCCAGCTGAGTCCCACCAATAAGTCATCTTTGTTGGGACCGACTTTCTCTTCGTCTGACCAGTCGTACCCCAAGATTTACTTCTTCTCCATGAAATAATGTGCAACTATCTCATCTAAAGAATGGTCTATAAGGAGTACAAATCTAGTCGACGTGTGATCACTATCATGCACTGAGAGGCACCGGACCTCACCTATCACTGGAGAGTCAATCCTGTGTGGGCTGTACTCACTGGATGAATGACATTTCTCACTGCTACTGGCTATGAGAGGGGTAGCAATCCTAGGATGTTCCACTATAACTAGTAGTTGACTATATCTAGATAAACTGCCACCATCTCAACATCCAGTATGTGAGTTGGTGAAGGGATGACCATGATGCTTCGTCGCCACTTTCCACACCACCATTAGGGTAAGGTCAAGCAGAGAGCTCACCTCCAAATGGGTGGCGTAGAAGGGTAGGGATCCTGGCGTAGCCGGATCACCAACGCGCTTTTCCCGATTCAACCTTCATGGCCTTAGATGGAATAGAGATGCTATAACTATGGTGATATGAGGGGTAGAGCGGTGGGAGAGACACCACCGACTCTCATGTACAAGAACGCCTCCCCTATGGTGGCTAGTCCCGAGAAGAATAAATATGCGGTGTATGTCGAAATGAAAATCAATCAAAGTAGACATGCCACTACGAACCTACATCTCTCCTACATATGTGTCATATGGGCCTCACGGGCCCTCTCCCTACTTCCCCACACGTGGGATAATAGATCAGATCAAATATCCCACTTTGAGCAGATGCTCACACCCGACGAAGATATGGGTGGCATACACCACCTCTTGCTCCTAAACTGGTGGCTAAAATTGCACCACTATAGGAGGTGATGAGTGGAACCTCATGACATCCTCTCTATCTGATCCAGAGAGAGGATGGAACTGGTTTTCTATAACCAGTGGTGAAGTGACAATGGGGAACTCATCCATGACCAAGCACGCCTCTAGCTCTAGTGATCAGTGTGGTACCGCTTAATCATGCGCTCTTATTTGTGTCTGTGGAGGGATGGGAGAAGTGCGAGCAAGAACCATACTCAAATGTAGGGGAGGTAAGCCCTGAGACCAAGGGAGCCTTTCCATTGGAGGGTACATGAGATGAGCTAACCCTCAGGGGCATGCAAAATCTGGGCACAATCGAGGCAGCTACCGGAACGCTACTATTGAAGTCTGTGGTACTGCCATAGCTTTCCTCTTCAATGAGAAGACATCAGAATAAGAAGGTAAGTCAATCCTGATGATCAGCTTCTACCCGGTCACCTTGGTCCTGCTAATTGTAGTGAGGGGAGTGCCCTCACAAGTAATCATGGCTCCCTCAAATCCCCGACCAAAGTGAATCAGATGAGTATGGTCCAGATGGGGAAGTCAATTTAATCTAAAACCAGATCCATACCATGGGGGAATGTAAAAACAAACTTCTAAGAACCGGCCATTTCAACATATAGAGACTGAACTAATAATGCATTGACCGAAGATTTGCAATGAAAATGAATTTGTATCGATTTATCTCTATAGATTTTTGAATTTAAAAATTCGAACCCACATCCAACTACTTGGAAGTGTTAAGTGGGGTTCAAATGGATTTCAGAAGATTAATTGAAAGAGGAATTTGAATATGAATCCAGACTTCAACAAATTTAGGTATCTTGAAATATGGGTTCAAAATTTTGATCCAGGTTCATTTTGTTTTGAATTTTTTTAAAAAATTTTTCTGAAGGATCCTTCCATTTAACAAATTTAGGTATGTTAAAGCAAGAGTCAAATTGATTTTGTTTTTGTTTGATTGTTTTGGAATTTTACTTAGCAAATTTAGGTATGCTAAGTAAAGCATTTGAGAAAGTGATTGTTTCTTTTTTTGTGAATTTTGTTTTGGTTTTGGAAAATTTAGAATTCTCACTTAGCAAATTTAGGTATGCTAAGTGAAGAATCCAAGTGTGTTTTGTTTTTTTTTTTTTTTTTGAAAATAGGATTCTTAGCAATTTTAGGTATGCTAAGGAAATCCTAAGTGTTTCATTTTTGTTTTGATGTTTTGATTTTTGGAAAGGTAGGATCCTTAGTAAATTTAGGTATGCAAAGGAAATTCTAAGTGTTTCATTTTATTTTGATTTGATTGAAAGTGAAAACTTTACTTTAACAAATTTGGTATGTTAAAGATGAAGTCCCACTTAGTTTTGTGAAATGGAAATTTCACTTAGCAAATTTGGGTATGCTAAATGAAACTCCAAATGGTGTGTTCAAAATTCTTGATTTATTTTTTTTTAATTTTGAAAATAGAAACTTCTCTTTAGCAAATTTGGTATGCTAAGGAAAGAAATTCTGAAGGTGTTTGAAGATCTTTGCTTTGGCTTTGGGAACTTCACTTTAGAAAATTTGAGTATGCTAGGTGAGGTTCCAAATGGTGTTTGAAAATTTTTAAATTTTGGATTTGGAGACTTCGCTTAACAAATTTGCTATGTTAAATAAAGTTTCAAAAAGTTGTTTGAAAATTTTTGATTTTGGGATTTGGAGACTCCACTTAACAAATTTGGGTATGTTAAGTGAGGTTCCAAATGGTGTTTGAAAATTTTAGATATTGATTTGGAGACTTCACTTAACAAATTTATGTTAAATGAAGTTCCAAAAGTTGTTTGAAAATTTTGATTTTGAATTTGGAGACTCCACTTAACAAATTTGGGTGTTAAGTGAGGTTCCAAATGGTGTTTGAAAATTTTTAGATTTTGGATTTGGAGACTTCACTTAACAAATTTGGGTATGTTAAATGAAGTTCCAAAAAGTTGTTAGAAAATTTTTGATTTTGGGATTTGGAGACTCTACTTAACAAATTTGGGTATGTTAAGTGAGGTTTCCAATGGTGTTCAAAATTTTTTAGATTTTGGATTTGGGGACTTCACTTAACAAATTTAGGTATGTTAAATGAAGTTCCAAATCTACTTTGAAATTTTTTTTTTGAATTTTGGACTTGGAGACTTCACTTAAAAAATTTGGGTATGTTAAATGAAGTTCCAAATGTGTTTAGAATTTTGAAAGTATGATTGTTGATTTTTGATTTTGGATTTGAAAACTTTACTTAGCAAATTTGAGTATGCTAAGTGAAGTTCCAACGTGTGTTTAAAAAGTTTTAGGATTTTGATTTGAGACTTCACTTAACAAATTTGGGTATGTTAAATGAAGTTTCAAATGTGTTTTGAAAGATTTCAAAATATGATTGTTGAAGTTTTATTTTTTGAAAAGAGGACTTCCATTCAACAAATATAGGTATGTAGAATGGAGATCAATCTTATTTTTGAAATGTAAAATTTTTGTTTTGTGTGTGATTGTTGCTTTTTGAAAGAGAGAAATTTCAACTTAAAACATATGTGAGATATGTTCAAGTGGGATTTTCCAAATGATGTTTATTTTAGTTGGGAATGAAATATTCATTTAATAAATTTGAGTATATTAAATGAAGGCATTCATGTGTCTTTTTGAAAGGTTTAATTTTGTTCACAAATGGAACTTCCATTCAATAAGTGTGAGTGTATTGAATAGAGAGATTCGTGTGTGCTTCTTTAAAACTTTTTTTTTTTTTGTAATTTTTGGAAAGATGATTGTTCATTTTATTTTGAAAATGAAATCTTCATCAAAGTGAATTGAAAGAAGATATTCATTTGTGCTTTTGGAAAATGTTGTTTAGTTTTATTTTTGAAAATCCCTATATTTAATAATTATGAGAATTGTTAAAATGAGGGTGATAAAATTTTTTGTGGAAAATATTTTATTAAAGTGTATTTTTGAAAAGGTGCTTTTTGAAAAACAAAATTCTTTATGGAAGATTTATTTTATCTTTATTATTTTAGAATGAACCTTTCCCTATCATAAAAATAATAAGGAGGAAGTCTTTAAATGTTTTCCTTTTATTTAGATCTTTTAATTTTTACCCATTGGAGAACCCAACGGGGGTTTTAAGACCAACAAGGAATGTGATCCTAAAACCTAAAGTGGTTGGCTAACTCAACTTAAGAATGAAATAAGTTAAGTGCGAATGGAAAGAAAGATAGTCTCAAATTCATACCAAAGTACAAATCCACTATCGATACTCAAAGATAATGATCATTTACCAAAGATGGAGAGAGGAACCTTCCCGATAGTAAAAAATTGGGAGTAAAATTCTACAGAGTCCTTCAAATGGGGAGAAATGAAAGAGGCAAGCATATAGAAATTTGTCTTTTTAGGATTCCACAAATCTGCAGATGTACTTATTCAGGTGATCGAGTACGTTATCAAGGAAATAGTGTACTATCTTGAAAGATAGAAGTTACTACCCTTTAATGGACCTAATCACCTCAATAAGGACTCCTAAGGATGATGGGTCTGCATATATACCGGAGATTCTTCCCCTATTTTACATAAAAAAATAAAGCAGAGTTTATTTTAAACTAGGTTCATTAAGTTTCCTACAGGGGCAAGCCCCCATAGTTAATTACATCCTAAGAAATGGAGATTTCTTAGGAAAACTCTCGATTAAGGTAAATGATCGTTGTTTTAAAGATTTCAATTAGAAGGACTATCAATCGATTAGTTCACGTTTGAAGATCAAATGGGATTTATCAAAAAAAGGGAGTTATCATCGAAGCCAAAATAGAAGATAAGTAGGAAATGCCTGCGATGCTAGGAAATCTACCAAGCATCTCAAACTATCCTATAGTTGGGATTTACATTTTTGAAATTGATTTAGTTTGTTAAAGTTGAATTTTCATTAGAAATTTAGGACTTATGATTCCTTAACACATGATCAAGAAAATGCCTAAGAGGTAAGGAATTATGCTTATGGCCACAAAGGGGAGAAGCAACCTCAGAACCTAAATCTATGGAGCTTTGGCAAGGGCCGAAAGCATAACCTAAATCTAAGGCAAAAATGGGTAATTTGTTTGCCTCCATAAGAGAGAGACAAACCACCCTACAACTTGGACTTACAACCGCCTGAGGGTGGCTGCCAACTAACTCCTCCTACAATTTTAAAAATATATAGGCAAGTCTTTATGCTTATGCAAGATAGCTAGACTATTATTTATTTAGAAAGAGACTAAGTCCTTAAACTCAATCCCTAAAGAGATTAGATTATGTAAAGGGACATGCTTCAAATGACCTAAATCTAATGCAATTCAAATTTCATTTTATTTTTTTTGGATAATTATTTTGACATGCTAATAGGATTCATGACTAATGCATGAGAAATAAAATTATTGGCCAAAATCGTGAGAAGAGAGGTGAGTTTCACCATGACTCAAAGGTCAAGCCAAGTTTCTCTGGCAAAGGTGGAAGCCCTCCAATCAAGAGTGAAATAAAATGCATTTGTGCATGATATTACAAAAGAAATGCTCATCCAGCTAAGGGGTTGTTAATTCTTTTATCTTGAAAAAAAACCTAAGCTTTAGGTGAGGTTATGAGTTCTTTAATTTTTATTTTGAGCTGTTAAGTTAGGTAAAAGATTTATTTTTCTATTAAGTGCCTAATCCATGTTAGCTATACATAAAGCAAGGAAGAAACTAGGAAAAGCATGCCACTTAATACAAAAGCTAAAAAAATCATCAATCAATTTATAAAACTAATCGCAAAAAGAATAAAAGGCCATTATGGTCGGGCACCACCGCACAAACCCAAAAAATATCAAATGTGGGTAGCCAAGCTCTACCCTTATACAACCCGGATTACAAATGAATTAAATTATAATTAAGCAAGGAATTCATTGTTATGGGGGTCTTCAAGCTTTATTTCTTCTTTCTTCTACTTTTCTTCCTTCTTCTTTTGTTCCTTGTTTTGGATGGTTGGAAGGTAGATGCTCTAAGGCTTCACATGGTACATAAGATAGGATCTTATGATCAATGCTCATCCTAATCCCCATAACAAACATTCCAAAATCCTAATTGCACAAATTTACATGAAAAGGAAAAGAATGGAAAATCCAACTAACACCTGTAAAATAAAGGTTAGCTAAAACAAACCACAAAAATCCCAAGCATGTATATTGGACTTATCACCCCACATATGGGTGACTAAGTCCACTTGGCCTATTGGATTATGCTTAGTGGTATAAAGCACCTGCAAGCAAAAGCATTTATATTTTTATTTATGATAGCACCCCTTAAGCACAATCCCCTACAAAAAAGAATAGTTAGACTAAGAGCATCCTACCATTCATTCTATGAGCATACACCCTAACATTCAGTCTAAAATATATATCACAAAATAAAATAAAACATTACACCATGCACTGTCCTATCCTAAAGCTAGAAGTGGTGACTTAGGCTAATGTGTGTGCTTTGAAGGTTTATGTGGTATGCTTAGCTAAGGCTTTAGGTTCAAATTTCCTAAGTGTGAAAACATGTTCAACTTAGAGGAGGGTTTCATTTAAGTTATTTAATTATTTTGGGTTGATTTGATTTCATGTTTTGATTTGGTTCAAGTATATCCTACAATTAATTACTAAGTTATGAAGGGAGGGAAAGAGAAGAAGACTTCTCTTTCCTTCCCTAATCTAAGTAATTTCTAAAGTAGATTCACATTTTGGCTATATTTAGGTGAATGTTTTGATTAAATATTTTAATTAATCCTAAGTTTAGATGAACTCTAAACAAACCTATTCAAAAAGAAAGACATTTTAAGATTAAATAAAATGAATCAAAATTCACATAACACACATTACTCCATTTCTTTCCCAACATGTATAACATGCACATGAATGAGTCCTAAGCATATCTATACATAAAAATGAGAATATTTAACACACTTTATGATGCATGCTAAGTAATTCATTTAAGGAAATTTAGAAGATTAAGATGCATGATTTCCTTTAGTAGAAAAGGGTTTCTTTATCCAAATTTTCACATATGAAGAAAGAAAAATAAGTGAGTACTATTGTTAACTAGAGGTGTAAGGTATAAGACCTACTTAAAGTCTCGCAACCTCGGGGTTGTCTAGACTAATATATCACTTTCCTTAGATACAAACATATGTATAAAATAAATGAAATGGAAAAGAAGAATGCAAAAGTTGTACTAATTGATTCATTTTTTTTAAAGAAATTTATGTATGCAAGTATAGGTAGCCCCTCTTAGGTGATATCATAGGGATGAAGATATGGAATTAGGTGAGCATTAGGTCCTTTTCAAATGAACCATATATCTCACCAAATTCCTATTCAAAACTATGCTAACATAAAAGAGAAAGGAAACATATGCTAAGCATAACTTTATATTCTTTCATATGCAAGCATATAATTAGAATATAAATAGCATAATTTCAGATTTGATATTTAATTTATATTTTTTGAAAATAATTTGAATTTAGTAGTGATAATAGCCATTCATATTGCTACTTTAGCCATCACATGCAAATTTGACATAAAGTAAACAATTTTTATTTTTAAATTTGAATTTGAAAAATATGAATGCATGAAACCACATGAAATACAAATTTAACATGTTGGGGAAAGATTCAAAGCAATGAAAGCATGTAAACAAACTCACATTAATTAAATCCTAAAGACATTCTTATGGAATAAGAAAGTTTAAAATAAATCAAAATGTATTTAATATGATTTTTGTTTAGTTTGAAGTTTGATTTAATTTTGAAAATGTGAGTTGAGTTTGTTGTTCCTAACCCATTCCCACATGTGTTTGATATTTTTTTGTTTAATATTTAGATAATTATATCTATTTTTATGTATTAATCAGGTTAAGGTATGAATTAAGTAACTTAATTAGCCCTTACCTACACCACCTTAAAATAATTAACCAAATAATTATGAGCCAATGAGATGACATAAAAACTCACAAGGAATTTAAATTTGCAATGCACTAAGAAAAAATTCCTAATGCAATTTGGCTCACAATTAATAGTTAATTAAGCTAAGGGTTTAGCTTAACTAATTTAAAAACACCCTTTCACACATATGAATTGGGCTTTGGTTTCCTTAATTGAACTTAGGCTAATAAACACCTAAGCATCTACCCAAGGTAGATTAATTAAGTTATGAAAGTTTTTTTTTGAAATTTTTAGAAATTAATTAAGGGGACAATTAATGAATTAACCCTTAATTAAGAGAAGATTAAAGAGAGAAAAAGAGGGTTTAAGGAATAGATTAGGGGAAATGTCCCAAAGTTATTCCATAATATAGTGGATCTACCTAATATCATGGATTCCACTAATCAATATGCTTAATTATGGATTAAAACCATATGCAATCCGTAATTAAGCTAATTTATTAAGGGAGTAATCATAGAAAAATCCAATATGCAATTCTCTCATAAATATAAAAAAAAAAAAAGAATAGAGATATAAAATATAATATAATAAAAAAAAAAAAAATAATAAATAAAAAAAAATGAGAAAAAAAAAAAAAAAAAAAATATATATATATGATTCAAAACCCATTAAAATTAATTTTAAAATATTTTAGAATTATCTTTCCATAGATTTTATTTCAAATTTTTTTGAATTTTATTGAAGGAGATATGAATTTTAGAAGATCCTACAATTAAAATTAATTAAAAAGATCCCTAACTAATCCTATAGCTCACAAAATGATGTAGCCGATCACACACCAGGAGGGATTCACTTAAATGTCAAATGACGGCTAGACGCTTTGATTCTGTCTCAAAGATCGACGCCGAGATCTCCCCGCATAAAAAATGATTTAAGAAAATGGGAATTATCTTGGCCATCCATCCAAAATGCGGATTATGAGATCTCCCAAGTTCTTCCTTGATCAATAGAGGTCACCATGAAGATCTAAGCTGATTGCTTGATTCAAACCAAACTTAACCCACACCATCTAAAACAAGGAGCATCCAAGTGGGATTCCATAAAGGGCCAACACCTCCTATCCTAAGAGGTCAAAAAATTCCATACCTCAGTGGAGGTGATCACCGTGCTCGATTCCTTGGAGGAGCTTCGTCTGGTTGAGACGAAGTTGTGTTGGAAGAATGAGCTCTTGAGGTTATGTGAATTGCTCTATGGACCAACTCCCCTTGCTCCCCTTTGCGACTTTGATCCAATTCAACTCCTTTGTGGGAACCCAATGGAAGCTTAGTGCACCACTTAGCTCTGAAGTATGCAAAGGCAATTGAAGTGGAATTGGGTGAAGAGGAAGTTTGAATATGAGCGGAGCTCCCCTATTTTCAAAGGAAGAAAATCGAGAAAGCTTGATTTCAATTCCCTCCTATGAAGCTTAGGAATGCTCTCTGATGGCTCCTAACACTCTCTAGGGCTTAATCGAAATGAGGAATGTTGGATTTGGATTCAATTAGGGGGAGTATATCTCCCCCTTGAAGGATCGGTCGGTCGCAAGACTTTGTGCCATTTTGATCCAATTGATCACAATGGGAGGGTTGTTTGATCAGTTAGATGCTTGCACATGGTCAGTTTGAGGCCTTGAGTGGAATGCCAACCTTCCATGTGCTTGAATTTGAGTGGGAGATGGATTTTGAATTAGCCATTTTGACCATGGATTCTTGGCCAATTGGGCACCCAAACCCATTAGGTTGGGTGCACCACTCATCATAGGTCCCCTTGAGCTATTAGAAAGCATCAAGTGGATATGAAGAGGGTATGACCAAATTACTCATGGATTAAGCCAACATTTGTTATATGGCCTAGGGTAGAATCATGCTTATTTTCACTTTGGATATTGTATGTGGAGAAACTAGGTTTGGTTTCATGAGATTTGGAATTCTTTGATAGGGTTTTTCATGTTGACCCATTTAGGTAAAAAAATTTTAGGTCAAGTTGACCAATAAAACAAACCAGTTGGTCAAAGTTCATATGATCATTTGAAATGTTTTGACTTTGGTTTGATCATTTTGTATAGTTTTGAATTTGGCTCATATGACTTCATTTAGGTCAAATGGGTCAAGTTGACCTATTTGACACATTTGATCTATTTGAGGTAGGTCAAGGGTAGGTTTAGATTAGATTAGTCATATGGAGTGGATTGGTATCTTTATTTTGGTTAAGTTCAAATTTGGCTCAACATGACCCTTTAGGTGGTCGTCTCAACAATTGGGCTAGGTTAGGTCTAGTTAGCTAATTGAGGTTTTGATCAAGTTCAACAAGTGATTTGGAATGAACTTGACCCATTGGTTCCAATCAATTTGGCTTAGATCAAATTTTGACACATTTTGACTTTTTAGGTCAAGGTCAACTTCAAGTGGCCAATTGGGCTAGGTTAAATGTTGGCTTGGTCAAGTTCAAATATAGGTCATGAGTGAACTTAGATCAATGGTTTCAATCAATTTGGCCTATGGAATCCTATGTTAGATTTCATTTTGGGTTAAGTGTTGACTTGGTCAACCCTTAAGTTTGACTTGATTTGACCCAATTTGATTGATTGATCATCACATGATGATTATTGATCATGATGAGAGGGATAGATGAGTTTGGTTCAATCCAATTTCATTAGGATTAAAATTTAGCTCATAAGGGTACTTTAGGTCAATTTGGATCAAGTGAGCCTAAGTGGGTCAAATGGCTTGGTCAAAGCTTGATTTGAACTTGATTGATCTTGTATATGGACTCATGATTGAAATATAAATCCATTTACAAGTGGTTTAAAGTCAAATGGGTTTTGGTCCATTTGATAATTTCATATTCAAAAAGAAGAATATGAAAGGATTTGATTGATTTGAACTAGGTTTTGATTGTTTGATTGAAGTTTGGATTTATATATGGGCTCATGATAGGTTGATTGAATCATAAGGAAAATCAAGAGTTTGGCTTGATTTGAAATTGATTTGGCTAAGTTCAAGATTTTAAAGGCTTAGATTGGATTTTGAGTGGATTTGAGTTTGATTTTTGGAATTGGTTTTGATTCTTTGAATTTATATTTTATTTATATATGTGAATATAAATGAGAATATAAATGGATCATGAGAAAATTTCAAGGATTTGAAGGGATTTAATCATGATTTGGGCTAAGTCCATTAAGAATGATTTAAAGGACTTAAGAAAATTTCATGAAGTTTGGAGTTTGAATTTTGAATTGGTATTGATTTATATTTATATTTCATTTATATATGTGAATATAAATGAGAATATAAATGAGTTATAAGAAAATTCCATGATTTTGAATTTATTTGATCATGATTTTGGATAAGTCCTTTATTGGAAAATTAAGGGACTTGTGGAAATTTTTTTAGATTGGGAATTTAATTGGAGGGTTTGATTTAATTGATTTATATTTATATTTCATTTATATATGTGAATATAAATGAGTTTTGAGAAAATCCCATTAGTTGGAATTGGTTTGAACAAGATTTTGGATAAGTCCATTAATGGAAAATTAAGGACTTAAGAAAGATTTTAGATTTGGAATTTAATTTGAGGATTTATATTTAAATTTCATTTATATATGTGAATGTAAATAGGAATATAAATGAGTTATGAGAAAATCTCAAAGACTTGATTTGGTTTTGATCATGATTTTGGCTAAATACTTAAGGGAAGATTAAGGACTTAGCAAAATTTGGACTTATTAATTTTGATGGATTTTGATCATGGGTTTCAATCATAGATTTCAATCATGAATTTCAATCATATATAGTTGATTTGAGTTTAGAGAAAATCAATTAAGATTGATTTGGAGTTTGACTTGAATGAAGGAAATAGATGAATGGTTTAAGCTAAGGGTAGACAAATTTCCTAACACCCTAAGGCATGACCTATTCCTATGGCTAACACTTCTAAGTCCCTAGGGCTAGGTTGAGTGTCCACCTAATCACTGTGTTTTAAGACTAAGGAACTTAAAGTCTAAGAGGAGTCTATGTCTAAATGGTTGAGAGCTCATTCTAAAATGAGGTCAACACTCACATGAGTTAACCATAATTTCATTAGCTCTCTTTGATTGAACACCCAAAGCTCTACCCAAAGATTAAATAGGAAAATTAGATTTAATTAAGTTAATTAAGTTCACCAATTATCTAATTAAACCTATATGAAATGGACTTAGGGAAAGAGACAAAGAAGGAAGCTTAAGTCTCTCAATCCCTAAATATTTTTAAATAGTTGATTAAATTCTGATAGGATTTGGGTTTTCATTGATTTAATTAATTAATTAATTAATTAATGAGTTTTAATTAATTAAATTTAAAAATAGAATGATGAAGGATTACAGAAAAAGATTGGAAGAGGAGTCCCAATCCATTTCTCAATTTTCTCATAATGAGTAAATGAACTCAATTAAATGATCAATTCATTCATTTAATTAATTATCATTAATTGAAGAGAGTAATTAATACAATCAATCAATTTCCTATAACTAATAAATCTCAAGAAATATGGGAGGCATATCCCTAAATAACTTATGAAAGTTTGGGATTAATTGGATAATTAATTAGAGAGTAATTAGGCTAATTAAATATTTAATTAAATAATAATTAAGCCTAAATTACTATTCAAAATTAATTAATAATAATTTTAATGGACTCCTCTTTGAAACACCTTTAAAATGAGCCCTCATTTGCATTTTTTAGATTTTCTATAATTAGTTATGAATTTTAGAAGTTTTAGCCTTAAAAATTAATTAAACAACCATAATTAAGCCCTAATCCATCATTTGCACTGACGATTTTTTCATGTGGCATGGGATAGATTATTTAAGTTATCATAGTAATATTATCCCATCTAAGATCGGACCATAATTAATCCAATTTTAGAAGGAAAATCAGGATCTAAGATGATCTAATCATTTTGTTCACAAAAATGGATGGATGATGATCTTTATGATGAAAGACGGATGTCTCCTTTTGATCAGCTCATGAGCTCAATTGCTTCAAATGATCTCACACCATCGGAAGGAGAGAAACACATCCAATTCAAAATCGCATACAAATTCTCAAAAAAAGACCAACCATATTTTTTTCTAAAGATATGGTTTTTGAAGAATTACCTTTGAGCTCAAGATCACGTGGATCGAAAGGTATTTAGTTGAGTTTGAGAAGCTTGGACCTATTTGGGAAGCTTGCCTGGAGATGTGATCATCCTATTTGATCCTTGATCAAATTTTCAGTTTGAAGCTGGTAAAATGGGATTCTTTGGCCTATATGTTGAGGATGTGAGTTGATCTAAGATGCAAATGGATTGAAGTCCCTTGATGAAATGAGAGAGAAATTGGGAGTGGGAGGTGGTTGGTATGGGGGAGATTTGCCTTTGTCCATGGGGTGCAAGTGAGAGAAGAGAGTGGGTTTTCTCCATTAGTCCCAGGTGCTGAGGGCTAGGCTAAGCATACACCATTTGGAAAGTAGATGGCTGCCCAAGTGATGGGAGAGTGGATTTTGCCAAATGGGGGAAGAATCCTATGTGAATAGGTTTTTCCAATAGCTAATCCCCTTGGGTGAGGCCTACTTAGCTCATGGGACTTTTGTAGTCATAATGGGTTTTGGTCAACCACAGGTCCCATGAGTTGGTTTTGGGTGCTTTGGCTTCATTTGGTCATATGGGTTCATGTTTTGGCTAACAATTTAAAATTGGGTCAATAATCAGTTAGGTTCAAATTATGTTTTTGGAGAGTTTTAGTCAATTGATTTGGGTTGGTTTATAGTTTTGATTTTATCACTTGGATTATAGTCAAATATTTGAACAATTTGACCAAATTAATTGTTAGGTTTGATGTTCATTGGTCATTGAAATGATAGGCTTTTAATTTGATTTGATTTGGATTTAATTTCAATTTTAAAAATTTGACCAATCAATTTAGATCATTTCAATTGGTCAAATTGGCTCAATATGGTCAAGTTCAAAATTGATTAAAATTGAGCTAATCAAAATCAATTAGTTATATCATGATTTAATTTTGGTTTTTAGGAATTTGACCAATTTGGTCAAAGGTCATAAATAGTTTGAATTGAGGATTTAAGAATATTCAATTATTGATTATAAAATTAGTTTGAATCAATGGTTTCAATTTAATTTGTATATGAAGTTTCTAATGAGTTTCATTTGGGTTAGCTACTATTGAAGTCATAACAAGTTTACTTCATTTGGATGGTCAGTTGATCATAGGTTGATTTTTTTGATCATGATATGATTTGAATGATTGATTCAAAATTTGAGTTGAATAAAAATGGCTCAAAAAAATTCTTTGGATTTGGTCAAGTATAAATCAATTTGGTGGTTTTCACTTGATAATTTAGTTGATATATGAGCTTAATTGTTATAAATAATTGAATCAAATTGAGTCAATGGATTTTGGTCATTGAATTTTTTCAAAAATATAATTGGGAATATTTGATTTATAGAGTTTATTTTGGGATAATTTAGGTTAAGATTTTTTATGGAGGTTGGTCCATAAGGCTCAAGAGAGGATTTAGCTTGGTTTGATTTGAGATTGATTTATTTGGTTTGGAATTTGGATTTGGATTTGGTAAATGATTGAAGGATTGAATTGATCTATGAGAAAATTAATTAAATTTAGATTATTTTGAATTTGTTAAGGCTAAGTCCATAAAATTAAAAGGAAAGGGTTTTAATTTAATCATGGGATTCTTATGGAGAAATCTTGAGTTTGAACTTGATCATGAGTTTGATTATAAGTCACAAATTTGGTTTGGTATGAATTTGAGGTTTGGTTTGAGAAGGAAACATGGATTGGGTTTAGGCTATAGGGTAGGCAAGTTTTCCTAAGTCCCTAAGGCATAACCTATTCCTATGGCTAACCCTTCTAAGTCTCTAAGCTTAGGTTAAGTGTCCATATAATCACTAGAAGTGTAGTTAGACCAAGAAGCTCTTAGTGTTTATAAGAGTCTTAAGTCAATGATGAGGGAGTTGAGAACTCACTCCAAAAGTGAGGTCAACAAATACAAATGGCGAGCCCACTTCTTTGATACCCTTTGGGGTCTAAAAGTCCACAGACCTCACGAAAGTGTGATAATCATACATCTAAAAGTCTTGGATGCATCGACGTAAACACCGTCAAAGAAAAACATATTATGCGGTAACAGAAGAATAGATTGAGACATAGATCGAACATGAAGATGATCCTTATGATGTCAACCCATCAAATGATGAAGAAATGGAAGCCAAGCCAGCAACTGAAGAGCTTGAAGATGGTGGACAAATAGCTATCATGGATGAGTTAAAGGAAATCAACTTGGGAACAAAGGATGATCCCTGCCCAACTTTCGTCAGTGCCCTTCTATCTAATAAAAATGTTGAAGAAATGAAAGCTCTGCTATGTGAATTCAGGAACTGTTTTGCTTGGACATACTCCAAAATGCTAGGCTTATCCCCTGAGATGGCAGTTCATAAACTTGCTATTAAACTAGATGCAACACCTTTTAAGCAAGCTCTTATGTGAATGAGATTGAAGAAATGTAATTAGAAACTAGTTGAAAAGATTTCATCCAGAGGAAGTATGCATTTGGATAGCCAACATCAAGTTAGAAAGAATGGTCAAATCAGATTCATCATTGATGAACAAAGCATGCCCAAAAGATGATTTTTTGCTTCCAATATTAGAACTACTAGTAGATAATACTTCCAAGTGTGACATGTTCTTATTTATGAATGGATCATCTGGATACAATCAAATCAAGATGGCTCTTAAAGATGAGAAGCACACATCATTTAGGATGCTAATTGGTATATACTGTTACACAGTCATGCCCTTCATATTGAAGAATGCTGGAGCTACATATCAGAGGGTCATGACATGCATCTTCGATGAGTTTATTCATCAAAAAGTAGAACACTATGTGGATGACCTCGTCGTTAAGAGCATAGATTGAGAAGATCATCTAGATGACTTGAGAATCATCTTTGAAAGAATCAAAAAATATGATTTTAAGATGAATCCTCTTAAATGTGCATTTGGATTTTGTCTAGAAAGTTCCTTGGCTACGTGGTGCAGCACAGAAGAACTGAGATCGATCCAAAAAAAATCAAAGCGATAGTGGATATGCTACCACAAGAATCTTAGTCGTGAGATACATTTTGGCATTCATCCGATGTTTCATATCAAATATGTCAGGCTTGTGTCATCCATTTGCTAAATTGATGAAGAAAAATGCATCATTTAAATGGGACGATGAATGTCAAGAAGTATTCAATAGCATCAAAGATACCTGTTGAATGCACCAAAACTGGAAAGCCTCTCATTTTATATACACTAGAAGAATCTCTCGGAGCATTGCTTGCATAGCACAATAAAGAAGGCAAAGAAAATGTGTTGTACTATATCATAAGATGGAGTCGAGGAAAACTACTCTCCATCACATTATCTTGCACCGATCTTAACCAAAAGTTTTGAAGATATGTTATCACATAAGATAACACTCATCTCAAAGATCAATCCATTGAACTTCTTAATGACAAGATCAGCATTGACATTTCATTTAGCACGATGGGTAGTGCTCCTATTACAGTTCCATATTATATATGTATCTCAGAAAGCTGTAAAGGGGCAAATACTAGTAGATTTTCTTATTGCGCATCCTATCCCAGTAGATTCAATAGTCAATGATGAATTACGTGATGAACATATTCTGCTTATGCATGAAAGAGAAAAGCTACAGATCTGGGAAATATATTTCGATGGTGCATCATCTATTGTTAGCCAATAGCCAAAAGAAAGCTAGCATTTGCCTCATCTTCATAATAAAGAATGTGGCAATGAGGCATTCATATCTGAACAACCAAGAATCAACAATGCTTAATACAGGCATTGTGCCTTGAAGAAGTTATTAATCGATCCAAAATTTAAGAATCTTTGAGACTCAATTGGGATCAACCAAGGGTCTCTATAAGAAGATTGATTACTATCATATGAGTGCTTGAGCTCATGAAGAAAATTTTGAATGTTAAACGCCGAAGCTCAATCAAAGAATAGTAAAGGATTGCCTAGCTAAGTTAGCAAAGAAATCAACACGAAAATGTGTTGATTGAAGTGTCCATTCAGTTCGCAACCAGAATCCATACTCCCCATAGGTAGAGGGGACATCAAACTTAAGCCAGCAAGAGGCAATTCAAATTGCTCCTCACTCTCCTAAAGAACAACAAGTACAAGAGATAGAAAAATTGAAAAGTACTACAAAGAAATCATGTGATGCTTTCATAGTGGAAGCGCCTGATGATTGGACATAACCTTACATCAATTATTTCAAAGAAAGCAAATTATTGAGATATAAATCACTAGCCACACATATTACAAAAAGAATCATACGATATGCTTATATCAATGACACATTATATTATAGATCCTTTGAGCAAATGTGGCTACAACGTTTAGGGATGATGAACCCAATAAGGTAATGTCTGAAATTCATGAAGGACTTTGTGGAGCGCATCATTCAGGTCCTAAAATGGAAACCAAAATTAAAAGGATGGGATATTATTTGCCATCAATGGTGAAAGACTACATAAGTCATGCTAAGAGATGTCATGAATGCCAAGTCCATGGGATCTCATTCATCAACCTCCGAGTCCTCTGCACCCAACAATAGTGTCCTGGCCATTCGAAACTTGGGGCACAAATATAATCAGACCAATTAATCCTCCATCATCAGTTAGACAACAATTCATTTTAGCTAATTACTTCCAAGTGAGTAAGTTGTTCGCTTTAAAAACTCATTGTTGATCGAGTTGTTGACTTCTTCACCAACAATATTGTCTATAAATTTGAGGTGCCACAATGAATCATTTCAGACAATGGTCTGACTTTCAAGAGTGTGAAGATATACAGATTTGATGATCGGCACAAAATCAATTGGCAGTACTCATCAATCTATAATTCAAGGGCTAATGGTTTGATAGAGACTTTCAATAAAACCTTAATCAAGTTGCTCAAAAAGATTCTCATAAAGAATAAAAAAAGTGACACACCAAAATGATAGAAACACTCTGGGCATATAGAACAACTTACAAAACACTAATCAAAACCACTCTTTATGCTCTAACATTTGGAGTTGTTTCTACCACTTGAGCTACCATCACTGAAAGTAGTGCTCAATTCAATCTTACTCAATTTGAGAATACTCATCTGCTAATGGAAGAGTTAGCGCTTGACATTTAAACTCAGCTCAACAAAATTTAGAAAATTTGGAGATGTCCAAAGCATTCAATAGTTCAAAGACATTCCGAAAGGTGAATTGGTTATAGTGTTGAGAAGGCCAATCATCTCTCATCGCAAGATCGGAGGTAAATTTTATTAACCGGGAAGGTCCTCCATAGAGAAGGTGTATGAAGGAGGCCTACCAACTTATTGACTGCACCAATGCCACCAATCAATGGTCGAATCTCAAGAAATATCACTAACTGGATATGTTTATAAATACTTAAATGAATCTTACCACAAGGCTTTCATACCAAATACACATGTAATGTCACTTGAAGATTCTCTCAGAAACAGAATGCATTTTCAAGTTATTACTGCCCCTATTAGAAAGGGGGCATTTTTATATATTTAGCTAAGTTGACATCGTGCTTCAAACCGAGATTCTCAGATAATATATATAATAATAATCAAAATGATCTATGTTTATTTATATTAAAAAGTTCAAACTTTATAATACATTTTTAAACTAGTCTATAATCCCCTTATTAGACATGAAGCATTTGTTTAGTTATTATAATCAATGTTATTCAATCTTTTCCTAAAACAGGAGTCCTTCTTGCATATATGTTCAGGTTAACATCAAATTTTATGCTGAGATCCCTGAATATATCTATAATTATTATTATTAAAGTTGCAAGTTCTTGTAATAACAAGAAGAATCCACTTTCATTCGTGAAAAGATAGCCTTAAATATCAAAAGTTTATCTTAGAAGAACTCCCAATTTCAGAAGCTTCAATCAACTAAGTTAAAAAAATATCAACCTCTATATCTTCAAATGGGGACATTTTTAAAGGTAACTCAATAAGTCCATAAATGGCCGAGTTGTTGATGCTCTCCTCACTCAATAAGTTGCAAGAAAAGGTTAAAGAGTCAGATGATAAAATCGTTGCCATCACAACTTAAGTTGAAGAAGGTTCTAAAGGTCAGACTCAACAAGCCCACAAATGGTTGAGTTGCTGACGCTCTCCTCACTCAACAAGCCATAAGAAAAGGCCACAGTGAAAGAGCACATGCTCATCAGTCCAATGATGATAGCTATTTAATCTCAAATTAAATTCAGCTTAGTGATTACAAGCAACCAGAATCCAAGAGATCTTTCTACTTAATCGATAGATTAAGACAATCTAAGAAACAACTCTCAATTCAGGGCAGCCCCAAATCTATCTTTGTATTGCCTACAATGCGACATGTCAATCTATTCTCAAATGATATGATCAAGCACAAAGCACATATCAAATTCGTCTCTTCATCAAGTCCGCTAAAATAGAAAGCACATGACCAAGGAAGCAATTCTATAGTTCATACAAAAGCAATGGCCGAATTAAGGAAATTTTGTAGTTATTCAACCTGTTAAAGCATACATTGCAAAATTGATAACTTAACATTATATACTTAATATAAGCCCGAAGGTTGGGTCATCTGTATGTACACTTTGATGAGTTTGTCAAAGCAGCAAGCATAAGACTTAGGGCGTACATACACTTCCTGACAAATCAATATGGACAAATCAAGTCAATCCTTCATCAAGTCCACCAAGCTTAAAGTTAGGACAAAAGGGATTTCAAATCTTAAAGCAAACAAATCAATTCCTCCATCCAACCCGATCAAGCATGAAGCTAGGGTCGGAGGAAATCTAAATTTATAAAGACACCAAAGAAAGAGATCTTCAACAAACCTATTGAAGAAGAGAGTAAATGGTGGAAGAAACTCTTATCTATCTGACAAGTCAATCAGGATAAATCGATCAATCATGTCATTTAGCTCGTCCAAACATGTGACATTATACTAATGATAGATTCCGTCAAAGTTCCATAAACTATTGAAAATGAAGCTGAAGTTATTCAAGATCCATGGCCAGCGTAAAGGGTCAATCAGTTTTCAACAAACATGACTCGCTCCATGTGCAAATAACATTTGTTGGGGGGCCTTTGTTGACCTCCATATATGCCACATAAGTCGAGTCGAGCCTACAAGACAAATTTGATGGACTTCTGATGCAACATCGCACAAATTGGAGCTAAAATGCACTATGCATTAATGAAATTTGTCGAAATGACCTTCGACGAACGGACTTTGTCATCGCATTCAAAATATCAAAATTGATCAACATATATATATATATATATATATATATATATATATATATTGCACAATTCAATGGTTGGCCGATCAAGAAGGAGAGTCATCAAGCCCTGGGACGATACTGGGATGCAGTCGAAATACTGCCAAACTATTACATCAACAAGAGGCCAAAATAAATTAATTAAAATGCAACAATAATTATTAAACTAATTTTTAATCTCAAATTGCAAGTATATAAATTTGTACACGCCTTTCTTGGCGTGGCGGGGAAATCTGTGTTACATGTAGGTGCTTTAGAGACCCATACATGCCTTTTCTTGGCATGATGAGATGAAACATTTGTAGTGTTAAAACCACCCATACATATCTTTCTTGGCATAGTGGGCAGGGCCCCCGTTGTAGCCCCCTATGTGGGGAAGACGCTATGTGGTTGTTGAAATGCTGTTAAAATTTCATCTTAAATTATATACTTGCAATGAAAACTCAATCAAAATAAATAATACTATTCAAATCCCTAAAGTTAAATCAATTTTAAATTAAATCACCCGCTTGGGACTCGACAATGTTGAACGCTTAAACTTAGTGTCGAGAATGCTGCCCATCCTGATTGGGTCTTAAGACGAGGAATGGGTTAACAAAACCTAAAAATCTAATAATATTATTATAAGAATTCTAACTCAATAAGACATCTAAGAAGCTAATTATGTCATATGACAGTGGATCTGATCCTCTATTATTAAATTAATAGAGTCGACAGGATCTCAAACAATAAACCACCCGTTAATCGCTGTGTTGAATAAAGGTTTCAACTAGAGGATACTTTCATCAAATGTGATTATAATTTCAAATTAAATTAACTAAAATTAAGTATGAATTTAAATGCAAAATCAGACAAATCATTAAGCTCTAAATGCTTAAATGAAATTTAATATCTAAAAACTTAAAGCTAAAATTTAACTCACCTTCCACAATTATTTGTTGGATGTGACAAATTAAGAAAATTCTAGCTCATAAAGGAGTCAATGTTAAGTCAAATACACAATTATATTCACTTTCAATCAATCTCATGCTAGTAAGGACGTGGCTTTTTTCCTCTAACCGTATGGTTTGGTCAATAGGCTTCATATATGATGCGATTACGATCAAAGTTCTCTGATCGGGCGGTTGTCAAATGACAACATTATATTATGATCACGACTATAGCCCGTATATTCCCCAATGGCCCTATACCTTGAGTTGTAAACTATATGGTTCACTTGATAGGGCAAAAAGCCCTATGTTATCTAAGGTGGACTTAAGCTTATCCCCCTTAGACAAACACTATCCCAGGTCTACAAAGTTTTCTTGGGCATTCGACTCATGGATCGATAAGGATCCTTGATTGAGTTAATTCGACTACCTCCTCTGACTAAGTAGACTAGGGACCACGATAGACTGAGATGAAGAAACCATTGGATCTTGATCGGGCGCATCATCGTTCCCCTAATCATCCACTTTAAGCTAAAATGATGAATTTTTTAAATTCATAATTTTATACTCCACTTGCTGCTACTATATGCTATGCATTTAGCAATCTAACGATTAGCCTTAATCAAAAGTTCTCTCTCAACATCGAAATCTGTACTTGCTTGTGGATGTATAAGTACCCGTACACGCCTTTCTTGGCATGACGGAAAAATCTGTGTTTGCTTTGCAGGTACTTTAGAGCCCCATACACGCCTCTTTTGGTATGGTGGGATGGGGCATTCAGGCCGTTGTTTATATCACCCACACATGCCTTTCTTGGCATGACGAGCAGACCCAGCATACTTGAGGCAACCCCCTACACGGGGACGATGCCGAGATGCTGCCGAAATGATATCAAACTTCACACCAACATGGAGACCTACACAGGTTGACACAAAGCCATGCCACAATATAAAATTGTTGTTTAAACTAATATTGTAGGTGTATAAGTACGTACACGCCTTTCTTGGCGTGGCGAGAAAATCTATTTCAGTAGGTACCTCAGAGCCCCATACATGCCTTTCTTGGCATGGTGGGAAGGCGCATTCGATCGTGGTATTTATATCACCCATACATGCCTTTCTTGGCATGGTGGGCAAGCCCAACATACCAAAAGTAGCCCCCTACCGGGGGACAATGCCAGATGTTGCCAAAATGCTACTAAATTTTCATAATGATATGAGGCATAAACAACTTAATAAAAACTCAATAATAAAGCTAAAATCAATTGTTAAACTGACATAACAAGTATATAAATACTTGTACCTATCATTCTTAGCGTGGTAGGAAATCTGTGTTACATGTAGGTGTTTCATAGACCCATACATGCCTTTCTTGGCATGGTGGGATAACACATTTGGCCATGGTGTTTACACCACCCATACATGTCTTTCTTGGCATGGTGGGCAGGCCTAGCCCCCATTGTAGTCCTCTGTGTAGGGACGACGCCGGGGGGCTGTCGGAATGCTATGAAAGCTTTATCTAAAATTCTATGGTTGTAATGAAATTCAGTCAAAATAAGCTATATTATACAAATCCCTTAAGCTTAAATTAATGATGAATTAAATACACCTACATGGGCCCACATTATCGAATATGTGTTGAGCGATTTCAAAGCCATAGTCGAAATCTAATTTGATCAAAATCGGCTCGAATCGTGCTCGAGCAGTCATGGCTCGAAAGTTTAATTGAGCGAGTCGATCAAATCGAACAATCGAGCTCGATATGAAATGAAAACAATCAAACGGTTATCCAAAACGAATTTCAATCTTAATAGCCCGGCTAAAATGAAAATAATGAGCTCGTTTGGCTCGTTATGGAATTAATCTCGTCGAATTAATCGGACGGATCTATTCGCTCGGATCGCGAGCCGCCCATTCTTCGATCCGGCGAATGAGATTTCAAGTTAAATTCGAGCCACATTTTTTTCAAAATCTCATTTGCTTGAGTGATCGATTCGAGCCCAAATTCTTGACTTTAGAACGATCTTAGCTAATTTCTAATGTGAATGCTTAAACTTAGTGTATGATCGCATGGTTTGATCCCTTTGGTCTTGGGATCGAAATTAAAAAAACCTAAAAATTCAATAATATTATTATAAGAATTTCAACTCAATAGGACATCCGAGCTAATTCTATCATGAAAGAATCGATCATTTATTATTAAATTAATAGAGTCGACAGGATCTGAAACAATGCATCCACCCCGATGATGGCTATGTTGAATAGAGATTTCAACTAGAGGGGATACTGCTATCAACATATGTTTAAAATTTTAAATCAAGTTAATATAAATTAAGTATCAATTCAAATACAAAATCTAACATATTATTAAGTATTAAATGCTTAAATAAAATTTTATCTTAAAGAACTTAAAGCTAAAATTTAATCTACCTTTCGCAATTATTTGCTAATGGCGATAAATTAAGAAAACACTAGCTTATAAAGGAGCCAAAGTCAAATAAAGTGTATTTTTTTATAGTCTCAATCAAATGCCCGACATGCCTTATGTCCTCAGGTTGTTTAGACTCCATATGATGCGATTCTGACGAGTCCTCGGCCGCCAAATGGATCATATATCTCTAGCCCATATACATGGCTCTGCCCTTTGAGATGTGAACCATAGAGTGCACTTGATAGGGCAAAAAGTCATCTGTTAGCTAAGGTGGACTTAAACTTGTCTCCTTAGACAAATACCACCCCAAGTCTACAAGAATTTATTGGACGTCTGCAACTAATCTACACAATTGTTTCTCCTCTAACTAAGTTAGTCGCGATATCCTGTCAAATCTAGATGAGCATCATCGTTCCCCAACCATCAGCTTTAAGTTAATATAATAAATTTCATAAATCTAAATTCCAAAACTCCACATGCTGCTACTATATGCTACGCATTTAGCAATGATTAATCGAAAGTTCTCTCTCACTATTGGGAGGGGTAATTAACTATAGGTGCTTGCGCCTATAAGAAACCTGAAACCAGATCTAAAGTTCTCACAAAATGAGGGAAAAATCTTTGGGAAGTGTCTTATCTAATATTCCATCTGTCTTCTGAAAATTTGACAGACATTTAATCTGCTCTTTTCATCGAGAGGTCGGTGGGGAATTTTCGGAGCCCACAACTATTTTGAACACAACCATTCACAAAATCAATGTTTCATCCATTGACAAAAACACTTAATTACAAACATAAATATTAAAACTAATTTTACATTAATATCTAACAATAAGAATATTTATAAGCATAATAATTACTCCTGTATCATTCTCTCGAGCTAAGAGTCTTTTTTTAATGGAATTGGCATTCCACTGATGCAATGTTTTTCCTGAGAAGATGAGATGCCTGCTTTTAACTGAATCCATGCTTTGTTTCTTTCTTCGTCGGTCATATTTGTCGGCTCTGAAGAGTAGAATGAACAATTTATGCGGCTATTTGATGGTCTCTCAACTGTACTTTCGCATTAAAGCTTTTAATGTGCAATATTTTGATCCACTTTACCATTGGACAAAAGAGTGCAATGTTTTTCTCCCAAGTTCACTTGTAAGCTCGATTTTAAAAAAACTTGTAACTTTCAACTTAATTGCTTAGTATTTTAAGCTTAATTTTTGATCGAATAGTAATGAAATTCAATCTGATCCTCCGAAATTGTGTATTTTTACTGGCGAGACTATATAAAGAACAGGAAAAGGTTGTTGCCATTGTTCTTCGTGAAACTCTCATGATCTCATCCACTGTATTTCACTCAGCTTTTGCTACTTATTTTCATTTGCTTATGACTTCATGATTTATTTTTTTTCCAGTGAGAATGTGTATTATTTAATTATTTTTTGAAGGAGGAACTTAAATGGATTGTGTTAGGAAAGGTATGTGTTTCTTTATCTATTTGATTATATCTTAACTTACTGATGAGATAATTTCTTCTTTTTTTTATTTATCATGCGCAAAATAGGTATTTATTTTCATATGTGAGAGGGTCAGGATGAAAATATTTTAAAGTTTAGTAAGAGAGGTTATACTTTAGCCATTGAGGTTAAGGGTTTTATTTTAATCTTTTTTTTTAATTTACACATTAGTCCCTAATCTTTTTGGATGATTTACATACATGACATTTTAAATTATTTTATTTATATGTTTAACACCTAAAATTTCTTATTGATTAATTTGCAATTCAATAAACTTCCATCCTACTCATCTCTCTATGTAGAATTTCATAAATGTTGCTGATGAAGAGGTGAGAAAATAATGATGAGATCTCATTATGGAAAGGTATTAATAGAACAGACCAATGGTGTGTGAAGGAGAAAAGAGCTTCTGATAGTTAAGGGAGATTATGAGAAAATTATTATTTTTTGATGTTATTTAAATAATTATATTTGTGAATAAATAGAAATTTTTATGTGTTAAATATAAAAATAGGATGGCTTTAAATTATATTTTAATTCGTAAATTTATTTAATTAGTTGTATAATAAATTCATCAAATCAATTTGGTCATATATCTATCAAACACTTATAATAAACAGCAAGGGAGTTATGCTACTTATTAATGTTGCTATTTGTTGCAGCTTCCAATGCTCACGCTAAAATCACCGTACAACACCCATAGGCACGCTCCTCTCAAATAGGCTATTTGGTTTCTTCTGCATTTCTATCTCATTTAGCCTTCGTTTATATTTCATCAGAAGCTTTAAAGCTCCCAAGTGGAAACTCCTCCTTCGCACTCTGTCTAAGAGATTTAAATTCATCATGCTTAAGGGAAGAAATTCTTCTGTTATTTTAATTTGCGTTATCGAAAAGTTCAACCAAATAAGGCGTTCAAAGAAGCTATTATTTTGGAATCGATTTGCATAAAAGCAAATTAAAGATCAAAACAAAATCAATAATGCATGCCACCTTCTACGTAAACAGATCATTAACTGCATGACAACTGAAACACAAACTAATACGTTGAATATGCGCAAACATGCATGAAATTATGCGCTTATTTTCAACCACACATACAGACACTGACGTCACACAGCACTCAAAGCATATATATTACGATCCAATAAGTCTGTGAAAGCGAGCGAGCTATTACTGCTTTAGGGTGCTTCAGCGGTCCAAAGCACTACGTTCTCTGAATTGGCAATAAATAAATTTCCATTTCGTTTGAGGAAAAGAAAGTAGATATCATTTATTCCTGTAATCCCAGTTCCCCAAAACCTCTGGTGAGTTGCAGTAAATATTACTAGCTCGCCGTTTGTGAGCAGTTGGACAAAGCATCCACTCCCGTTCTGATTAAAAGGCGTTGACCAAATGATATATTCTAGATTGAAGTACAGTATAAGCTGGCAGTTTTCAAACCTCAATCTATATTTACCGTTCTTGAGAGTGTCGTGATTTTGTAGTGTGTCACCTGACTTGAATTGACTTCCGAAGTTCGTTGAAGCGATGGGTGAAATCATGGATAGCAGAATGAGTGAGCCAAAGATGAGAGTTGTTAACAAGGAAGCTGAGGAAATGGTTCTTGCCATTATGTTTATGTGCAAGAGAGTGAGGGGGAGTGCGAGTTTCAGTGCTTTGTTTGAGCTCAATTTATAGCCTAATTAACTAATTTTTTTTATTATTTTCCTGGAATTAATATTGTTTTTGCTTGCTGTTTAAAGCTCATGATGATTGAAAAGCTCAAACCAGCATGAAAGAAAAACATGTCAGTTCGCTGATTTTAAGGCATTTAATAATAACTTGGTAAAGCATGTAATAAATCTCATTTGAACTTGAAATTTTGGTGTTTTACTCTCTGTTCATTTTTTATTAATTATTTTACATCTAATTATGATAGATTTGAAATTATTGATTCATTTTTAATTCTATATTTTAAAGTCTAGATTGTTGAAATTTTGCTTCACACTAATTTCTGTTGATAGAATTTTTTGATGAACTATGTAGCAGAATTTTCTTCAGTTTTATTACAAAAAAATCAACAATCATATTAATTATTTGAACACATTATTAAATTGCATCATTAATTTTACTAATTTTTATAAATATATATATTTTGTTGTAATCAATTCAAAAATTTTGAATTGAGTTATATGAAAACTCATTTTTATTTATTAATTTCATGCAATCTGTTTTATTAATTGAAAAATCTGTTTTAATATATTATTATATCAAACCCAGAAAGAAACCTCGAATGATTTGGATAATATCAAGTTGGAAATGGCACCATATATCTATTCTTAATCAATTTGTACTCCTTTTTCTTAAAAATAATATATTTTTGGGTCCTCAGTCAAAATGATTGAATATTTATCGTATTATCACAATCCTCAAAGCATTTTTTTTTTAATTTGAATTTTTTTATTTAATAGTTTTAGTATTAATTTTAGTTTGATTTGGTCTTATATATCTCGTGTGGCTGCACGCTTCTTGACTCAGATTTTTTATCTTTTTGTTGGGACGTATAAACTCATCATATATATATATTTTGGTCAACTTGGCTTGAGCTGACATGTCCATCAACCTCATGAAATAATTGATTAATATAAATACACATCACTTTTAATGCTGACAAAGTCCATATGCCAAATAAAGAATTACAAGGGACTGATAAAAGTAAGAGCTCTTAAATTAGTTAATGTAAAATTGCTTTATTTTGGTGAGTAAATATCAAACGATCCATTGATTATGATCATATTTCTTTTTGAAAGCCATACTTGAAAAGTTCAAATAATGAAGAAAAAATAAGCTATATGAGTCGATCGTACAAATGATTTTATTTTAATTATAAAACTTGTTTCAAGGAAGCATTCCTCTCAATAAAATAAGCTGTCTGACTTTTATGAATATTGCAGCATGACTTTCAGGCTTGATCGAACTGGTCACTGCTGAATTTGTCAGAATATATATAATTTCCTTCTTCGTTGGCTGCTTCCATCTTGCTTGTGCTCCCTGAGAAATATATATAATTTTATGTGATATACCTTAAGGTTAGGAAAATTGTTTGATTAAAATTTATTGTGATTCATACGAAGGAACTTAGTGTTTGATGGTAATCCAAAAGACATTATCAACTAACACCCATGATTGAATCGATCAAGGAATCAAATTGTGGGAGGGATTGCAAGTCTTTTAACACTTGATTCAAGATGGCAAAGTTAACTTGTATCCTTCACTTGACATTCAATTTGTGCATCATATATTAATCCAACTGATGGATTTCGTGGATAAACCCAACCTCCAATAATTTTCAGATCAGAGCACCAATCAACTCTACCAAAGTAGTGACAAATTGTCATTTAGAATGCTTACCTCCAATAACTTTCAGATCAGAGCACCAATCAACTCTACCAAAGTAGTGACAAATTGTCATTTAGAATGCTTACCTCCAATAACTTTCAGATCAGAGCACCAATCAACTCTACCAAAGTAGTGACAAATTGTCATTTAGAATGCTTGATTAAGTGTGCCAATTATGATTATTGGGTTACTTGTAAGTGATTTTTATGCTAACACCTAGACTTGCCAATCATTGATCATGCATAAATGTTGAAATTCAAACTACAAACAATCAAATCAAAGAGGGCAACTACAAACACACAATTGAATAAATCTTTCTTTTTGGGTGATTTACATACATACATATCATACAATTCTTATATATTTACATATCTAATTCTTAAACTTTAATATTTATAAAAATAATATCAAATCTATCATATCACATCATAAATAGCACCCTTAGTTACTTTTTAAAAGTGAAATGGATCTTTACAAGCATGAAAAGTGTTATGAATGTAAATATAAAATTTTAAATTTTTGATATATAAATATATAAGAATTATGTGGAATGTATATACATCTTTCTTTTTTTGAATTGTCTCCCTAGTCATGAGGCACGATCCAAGAAGGAGAAGCACTATTCTCTAAATTTAATTTTCAAATCTACCAATATATATATATATATATATATATATATATATATATATATATATATATATATATATGCAATCATAAGTCAAAATTATTTGAAAATCCTCGATAGTTTGAAGTTGTAAGAGTTTGGTCCACATATGGGATTTATGATAAAAGGCATAGCATAGTGAAGATATTTGGATCATACATATGAGATTTCTAAATTCCTCTAGTTGACCATCTCGACTTTTCTTAACACTAAGTAACCTAGTTTGAAATGTTTCTTCAAAAATAAAATAGCTTTTTCTATCAAAGCTACATCTTGCTAGTAGTACTCTTGCAAACCAAATTATATTTGCATGCCACCTTTTTTCTCTTCTAATCATCATCAATAATCTTCCAAATTCTTCGTGCTAGTGTAGAAATCCCATCAATTTTAGTATATAATTCAGTTAATGTCAGAACGACTAACCTAAAGGCTAAAAGAGAAAGGCACCTCCCCGTGATGGCGGATGAAGTGGCTTAATTAAATAAATATGCCTTTGAATGCTCATTTTGGATGAAGTTAATCCTCTATTATTGGCACAATGATTGTTGAAGCATAATGCAAAAGATATTAGTTCAAAGGCTAAATTTTCAAATTAAGCCTGATTATTAATTAAATTAGCTAATTAGCAATTTAAAAAAAATTTTAATAAATATTCTGATCAGCATAACTCGCAAACAAATATTTTTTTTAAAAAATTAAATTGATCTATTTTTTTGGTCATATAGCTCATTATGATTTAGCGTTTTAGTATCATTAGAAAGATAATAAAAAATTCTATAACTTTCACGTTGACAACTTTTGACGAATCTCACCCGATGAGCCGCAGTTGAATTTTTTCATGTAATGTTAATTTAGTCTCGAGATATACCTACATTTGACTCTGTACCATAATAAATACATATATGGCAAAAAAGTTCTTAAGTCAGAGTTGAAATATATGTAATTTCACGTTGAATCTTTGCTCCTCATATTTGAATTAACCAAAATAAACTAAACTAATAACAAACAACACTATAAGTATACAATCAGAAGAAACTGAATGAGTGAACATTAGAAATAAAAAATAGCTACAACTACATGCCATGAACCGTAAAAAAAATAGCTACCAGGGGTGTAATGGGATGGTGGTATAGAGTCAAATGTACATATTTATTATGGTACAACTACAACTTTTTTTCCATATATGTATTTATTATGATAGTCAAATGTAGGTATATCTCGAGACTAAATTATATTACATGGAAAGATTCAATGTGCTCCGAGCAGATTAGATAAAGTTATCATAAAAGTTGTAGAATTTTCATTATCTTTCCAACGATACCAAGTACACCAAAATATGACATTAATTAATATAAAATGGGATATAATTTAATTTTTTAAAAAAATATTTGGGATCATGATCGTGCAATATGGCTCAATAGCGACTAGTGACTAGGCCTATTTTTTAATTTTTTTTAAACTGCCTAATTACCTAATTAAATTAATAATCAGGCTTAATTTGAAAATTTGACAAGTTGTCATTTAGATTATAGCATCAACTTGCTCGTTGGTATGAAGGAGACTAACATAAGATAATTTGACTTTAATTACACCTTTCATAAAGCTTAATTAACTTTTTGTTATTCAATTGTGTCTCTTTATCAATGAAGATGATAAGAAACATGTTAAATCTTACAAATATCATTACTATAGGAAGTTGATAATAATTTATGATCAACTTGGCTTGAGCTGACACGTCCATCAACCTCATGAAGTAATTGATTAATATCAATACACATCACTTTTAGTCACTTCAAAATATGGAGAGGGCTAACAAAGTCCATATGCCAAATGAAGAATTACAAGGGACTGATAAAAGTAAGAGCTCTTAAATTAGTTAATGTAAAATTCAAGAGGCTTTTCTTAATCACATAATTAATATAATTTTCCTATTTTTTCTAAAAAATTATTTTATTTTTTTATATCATTTATGTTTATTGAAACACATAGCATCTATGTGCACATGATATCAAAAATAAAATAGCTTTTTCTATCAAATCTACAACTTGCTAGTGGTACTCTTGCAAACCAAATTATATTTGCATGCCACCTTTTTTCTCTTCTAATCATCATCAATAATCTTCCAAATTCTTTGCGCTAGTGTAGAAATCCCTTCAATTTTAGTATATAATTAAGTTAATGTCAAAACAACTAACCTGAAGGCTAAAAGGGAAAGGCACCTCCCCGTGATGGCGGATGAAGTGGCTTAATTAGCTCACTATAAGTACTACAAAGTCTTTTATATAAGCACCTTTCAAGATAGCCAAGTCCAATTTCAACAAATTGATGATGGTCATATTTATAGCATCAACTTGCTCGTTGGTATGAAGGTGACTAACATAAGATAATTTGACTTTAATTACACCTTTCATAAAGTTTAATTAACTTTTTATTATTCAATTGTGTCTCTTTATCAGTGATGATGATAAGAAACATGTTAAATCTTACAAATATGATTACTATAGGAAGTTGATAATAATTAATGGCCAACTTGGCTTGAGCTGACACGTCCATCAACCTCATGAAGTAATTGATTAATATCAATACAAAATAGGGAGAGGGCTAACAAAGTCCATATGCCAAATAAACAAATTTATTATAAAAATAAATTAATATTAAAAAAAAAAAAAGATAATTTAAATTATATTATCCAATATAAACTTAAAATAAAAATAAATTTTCAAAATGAATAACTATCTTATCAAAAATATTATTAACTAAATAATCTATATTAAGAATAAATTGAAGAATTGATTAACTTAAAATTTTAATTAAAGGATAGATTGCTTCATTATCATGAGAGACACTAATAGTTAGAAAAAAAAACATAATTATTTTTATATGAATAGTATATTATATATATAGTCCCATATACTTAACAAGAAACTATATAAATAACAACAAGGATATAATTTTTAAAGCTTTTAACTTATATTGGTGATTAGGATATGTAGTTGGTTTGACTCATATGGTTGAAAATTTTAGTGTTAAGCTTAAAATTTATATAATTAAAAATATGAAAATATATTTTATTTAGAGGGAGGGAAGGGGGCCAAAATACCAAAAAAAATACCTTGATCAAAATATTAAAAAAAATTAGAGCGGCCCATTGCACATCCTCACATAAAAGAAGTTCCCCCCATACTTTACATTGTTTAAATTTGACTAAAATTGTCTTGTAATAATAAAAATTAAATAAATCTGCCTTTGAATGCTCATTTTGGATGAAGTTAATCCTCTATTATTGGCACAATAATTGTTGAAGCATAATGCAAAAGATATTAGTTCAAACAATAGTTCAATCTTTATTCAAACTTCATGAACTTGGCTTACCTACTTGTAATTCACCCTTGTTTATCATACCCTCATCTAAAAATAGATGTGGTTGGTATAGTCCAACTCGATGACTTAATTAGCTCTATTGATCTAAGCGTTGCCCTAATTTAGTATAGTCTATCCTAATGACCCTATATGTAACCTATCAATAACTCTAAATGTTTATTCTAATGATTAATTCAATGGACTATCACAATCTATACTTTAGTTGACTTTTGTAAACATGTTAGCAAACCATAACTACCACTAGGCCAAATTAAGAAAACAATATCATACCTTTAATTGATTATAGATGACCTCCTTAGCCTTATTTGTCTTTTCCTAATTAGCTTTGAGCCATCTTCTAAACTCTATTATACTTTGGTTCCAAGTGGCCATTCTAAACATATTTATGCTTCATTGTTAGCTCTAGATCAAATTAGGTCAATTCTATCATACATTTGGTTCTAAGCGACCTTCCTAGACATATTTTCCTACACTAGTTAGCTCAAGGCCATATTAGGAAAATGATATCATGATCCATATGCCATATAATACTCTTTCAAGTCCATATGTGACCAACCTATCTTGTCCTATTAAGCCATGGCTAATCCAATAGACTTTAATCTTTTCTAACTTGCCCTAGACAACCTTTAGATCACACTTGATCCAATGAGCTTTAATACCCACTTTACCATTATATAAATCCTAATCGGCATTGATCTCTAGGCACATGTCGTCTCCACTTGTATTTGTTCTTCTCTGGAAGGAGTTCAATCCATGGCCTAAAAATTAAGCCAAAATGAATAATTATTAAAAAAATGCATTTTAAAAGTATCTCATTGAACATTGGTAAATTGTTGGTCAAATGGGAGAAAAATAAAAATAAAAATGTCGCTAAAAAATAATGACAAATTATATTTCAATTTGGAAAAAATTAAGGTGGGTTGAGAATATCCTAACTCAAATTCAATTGTGATGAGTTTTATAATCATCAAAATAGTTTAAAGATGAAAGCATTACATGATTGATCAAATTACATGAAAAAAAAAAAGAAATTTTTAAAGCTTTTTTTGAGATAAAATGACAATGCTTACCTTATGATGGGATCAACATAGCTGGACAAAAAGGTGTAGTAACCAAGCATCAAAAATGCCCAAACCAATTGAGGATCATAGCAAAATAAGGAAATAAATCCATATAAGTTTCTCATGTCATTCATATATAGCATTGTTACCAAGGATCAAATGTAAGGATGGAAATTTTTTTGAATCAAGATATCTTTGATATGAATTTGATCAGATGTATTTTATAGCTATTAAATTTAATCAAAATGAATGAATGATATATATATATATATATATATATATATATATATATATATATATATATTAATTATATATTATACTTAAAATAAATGATGATGATAAAACATTTTATGATCAAATTTAAGTTAAAATATCCAAACCAAATTTTCTCCGTAAGAATTAAGAAGCACATCAATAAATATATGTAGCATTGGCGGAGCAATCATTGCAAACATAATATGGAAATTAGACTCACAAATCCTTGATGAGAATAGGGCAGGGTAGATAACGTTGATTGAATGATATAAACGGGTTCTATCTTAGCCGTTTGATGTGTCATTTAAAATCGACCTTCGATCGTCAGGAACCTTAGCAGGAGATTGGATCTGAGCCTTCTAAAGTGCGTCTTGCTTTTCTTTTTAGCCGTTGGATTTAGCTTCTCGGTTACAAAATTGAAAGGGAGTATTTCCGTGGTTGCTCTTCCAAATGGCTCTAGAGGAAAGGGAGGCGAGGATGCGAGAAACCTAGGGTTTCCAGCTGGAGAAGAAGGTGTTTCCGACTAGTAAACTAGAAGAAAAGTGCAGATGAAGGAACCGAGGAAGATAAGTTTCTTATCAGAAATGTGGATTACATACCTTTCTTTTGTGTTCTTTTCCTATTTATACATTTCTCTCCTTGAACTCTTCTCTCTTCATATTATTAAGATCTTTTCTTAAGATCTGATTGGTTTATATTTCTGTTACAAGTAGTTATTTTTCTGTTATGGCTGGAAGTGGGTTCTTTTCTTGATATCTCCTATGTTGTTATAATCCTCGATCACAAGATCTGGATTTTTCAATTTATATGTTTGTAGATTCTTGATCGCGGTATCTCCACTACTTTCTTGTTTTCAATTATATTATTATTGTAAAAGGTCTGATTTGGCAATATTGAGTATTTCTCTATTGTAAATTATTTCTGGGTTGTACTGCTGGATGTATATGGTGCTTTTCTTGATTTTATTGTAATAAGACTTCATATTTTATAAAGTCTTCTTCTCTGTTGTTCAGTAATGCTTAATAGTGTATAAAATCCTTGAGCCATTGTGGGGTTTTTCTTTCTCTAGTACTTTTGAGATGTGTTTCTGTATTTGGGTTTATATCATTACTCCCCCCACCAACATTGACCTTATCCTCAAGGTCAAACTCAGGAAATGTCTTTTGGATTTCTTCAATTGATACCCAAGGCTGATAGTAGTCCATCCCATTGTACTAATACTTCTTTAGTTAGTTTATCTATTTGTAGTATGGTTCGTAGTCTAAGACTTTTGATGTCTACGCCCTTCTATGAATTGAGTTGGTAATGTGGGTGTAATGTAGAATCCCGTATGTATTGTTTAAGTCTGGAGACATGAAACACATTGTGGATCCTTGCTGTTTCTGGAAGTTCTACGTTATATGCTACTATCCCTATTTTCTGTAAAATTTTAAAAGGGCCATAATACTTCCTCTATAATTTTGTATAATGATTCCTAAGGCAAGGCTCTATCGTAATTTTATTAATACTAAATCATTTACCTTGAATTGAAGCCCTTCGTATTTATTAGCCATTTGCTTCATTATTTTGAGCTTCACGTAAATTTGTTTTAAGTTGATGTAGGATCTTGTCCCATTGTTGTAATACTATTTCTACCTGTGTTGATAGTTGTGTTACCATTATAGGTATAATTGTGAAAGTCGCCATACACTATTTGAAAAGGAGTCATTTTTGTGAAAGTATTGATGGATGTATTATAGGATAATTCTGCCCATGGAAGAAATTATAACTAATTCTTTGGTATCTCTAATACAAAACTCCTTATATATTATTTTAGTATTATTTGTGACTTATGTCTGGCCATTTGTTTGAGAATGGTAAGCACTGCTGTGGCTTAGTGTTGTCCCACTTAATTTGAATAGTTCACCCAAAATTACTCATAAAGATGGGGTCTCTGAAACTATGCCGTGGTATTCCATGTAGTTTGGCTATGTAAAGTAAAAATCAGCTATATAAGTGTAAAGCTGGCTAGAAGGTGAAATGTGCATACTTTGATAGTCTATCTATCACTACTAGTATAACAATTTATTATGAGACCTGGGTAGTCCTGTGATAAAATCCATTGATACTTCCTCTCAAATGGCTGCTGGTATAGGTAGAGGTTGCAATAAACTTGCAGGCTTCTGAGTATCATATTTAACTTGTTGACATATAAGACATGTGGATATAAAGTATTGTACATCTTATTTCATCAGTTTCCAGTAGAACTGTTGAGTAATTCTGGTCAATGGCCTCTTAATTCCACAATGGCCTCCTACTGGGGTTGAGTGTAATTCTCTTGTAACAGTGTTTCTCATTTCTGATTCTTTAGATATTACAATCCTGTCTTTATAGTATATCAGTCCATTACCAATTCTATGCTTTGGAAATAAACCTGGGCTTTCAGATATTTACTTCCATAATTGTTGTAGGTCAGGACTAGACTGTGTTTCCTCTTTGATCTATTGTTGAGTATAAGCAAGGAAACTTTATTGTGTAGAGCCTTCTGCTGTTAGTTTCTCTTCTACATTATATATTTTTTTAGATAAAGCATCAGCTGCTTTGTTTGTGATCCTTAGTTTATATTAAATTGTATAATCAAAACCCAGGAGTTTAATAAGGAACCTTTGCTGTTGAGTTTGAATTTTCTGTTGCATTAGTTCCCTTATGCTCTTTTGATCAATTCTGATGGTGAACTTGTTGCCTAATAGATATTGTCTCCATATTGCTACAGTTTCTGTTATAGCATAGAGTTCTCTTGCATAAGTAGATGCTTTCTGTAATTAAGAAGATAATTTCTTACTAAAGTAAACAATAAGGTGACTATTTTGTATTAAGGCGCTCCCATGCGGTCATCTATTTCTATTATGAAAAGAGAAAATTTGGATAAATATCTTGGTAAAGATGTCATGGCTTTTTTCAGTTGTTTAAATGCTTTTTGAGCTTCTTCATTCCATTGAAACTGTTGTTTAGCTAATAATGAGGTCATTGGTGCAGCAATTGCTACATATTGTTTAACAAACTTTTAGTAGTAGCTAAACCTAGGAATCCTCTCAATTATTTAAGATGTTGGTTTTGGCCATATTTGAATTTGCTTTAATTTTTTTCTGGTCCACTTCAATGCCTTTTGCTGATAAAATATGACCCAAGTATTTTATTTTTTCTTGAATAAAAAAACATTTTGATGGTTTAATAAATAGACTGTGGTGTTTCAGCTTGTATAATACATCTTACAAGTGATTTTGATGATGCTCCAATGTAGGGCTGTATATTAGTATGTCATCAAAGAATACTAGGACAAATTTTCTTAGAAAAGGTTTTAGAACTGTGTTCATCATGGCTTGAAATGTGGAGGGTGCATTTGTTAACCCAAATGGCATTGCAATAAATTCATAGTGTCCCTCATGTGTTCTGAAGGTTGTTTTGTATATATCTTCTTCAGCCATTCTGATTTGATGATAGCCTGAACGTAAATCCAATTTTGAGAAGATGGTTGCTCCATGCAGTTCATCCATTAGCTCCTCTAGAGTTGGAATAGGAAATCTGTCCAGGATAGTGATTTTATTTAGGGCTCTGTAATCCACACAGAATCTCCAAGTTCCATCTTTTTTTTCTTTAATGCGAGATGAGAAAGGGCGGTGCTTTCTATAATTTGCATTTCTTTGATTAACTTTTCAATTTCTATTTTCTAGAAATGTGGATATCTATCACTTTTAACTCTAATTGGCTGAGTACCAGGTGCCAAGTTGATATGATGATCAATATTCCTTTATGGAGGTAAAGTATTTAGAGCTTGAAAGATGTCTTTCTTGATTTAGTATCTTGAATATTGACTAAACTTTGGAACTCATTTGTTGTAGCCTCGTAGATGTTGAATCTTTGTAATCAGGCTATTTCATTTTTGTTTTGAAGTTTGGTGAATTAGTGAAATGTAATGCCTTGCACATTAGATGTTGTGTCTCCTTGTAATTGCACCACTGTATCATTATGCCTAAATTTTATTGTCAACTTCTTGTAGTTAGTTGTATATTCGCCTAACTGTTCTAACCATTGTACTCCTAGTACCACATCTGCTCCTTGCATTGGAAGTAGGTAACAGTCAGTTGTAAAGGTATATCCTTGGATCTTAATTGGTATGTTGGAGCATACTCCTGTACATTTCAGTATTTCACCATTTCCAACCAATACTTTAAAAATAGAGGCAGGTGTAACTGCATGATCACTAAATTTGGCTAATTTAGATTGAATAAAATTGCGGGTTGACCTTTGTCGATTCTTATTTTGTTGTCAATCATTCCTTGCAATCTTAATGTTCTAGGATTGGATTGACCTTGTGAAAACATTGAAGCTTATTTGAATTTCTTATTATGATAAGCGATTTTACGTCTCAGTATCTTCTTTGCGGGTATTCTTGGTCATCATTAACCACCATTAGAGCAAATAATTTTGATTCTATGTCCTCTATGATATTTTTCATCACAGCAAAGTCCTTTCTTCTTTCTTTCTTCCAATTGTGTAGCTGTCAATCTCTGAATTGGTATGTTACATTTGTTGTGATTGAATGGGCATTGTTGGATTAGGGGTGGTTGATATGTTTGTTCTTTGTTCTTGCTTGCTGAATGTTCTTGTCATAGTTTATGATTCTTCTTAATTTAGCTCCATTAGCTTTTGGAATTGGAATTCAAAGCTCTAACTTCTCTTTCTCTTCTCTGTCAAGCAACTACTAAAATTTGATTAGCTAACTCCTCAAACTCATTATAGAATTCTTGGAGTGTTGATTTTTATTGTAGTTTGGCTAATTCTCCTCTTAAATCTCTATATAGAGATGGTCCAAACCTCTGAATGACCTGATCTTTGAATTGATGCCATGAATGCAATTGTTTGTTTAAATGCATCCATTGATATACCAACTTAAAGGTCCATCCATATAAAGCTATTATAAACTTTTGATCTTGAAGATTGTAGTATTGAAAAATTGATCGATAGCCATCCTCTAGGATTTTCTCCATTAAACCTTGGCATATCTACCTGGTCTATTGTTTTGTGTGTGTGTTACGTTTGGAGGAATAAATTAATATGATGAGATGAATTACATACCTGAGATTGTTGTTGTTCTTGACAAGATTTATCCAATTTATCCTCAATAGCTGATATCATTCTTGATACTTCATTTAATATGATAGTGATGGAAGTCATTTGTTCATCATTTTTGTTGAGTCTTCCAACACACTCTTCCAATGTCTTTGCTGTGTGTCTGGTACCTTCTGCCATTGCTCTATGCAGGACTCAATGAGAGCACCAATGATAGGAACCGGGTTGATCTAAATCGTTGATCCAATGATATAAACGGGTTTTATCTTAGTTTGATCAGCGTGGTTTAAAATTGACCTTTCGATCTGTCTGGGAACCTTAACCGAGGAGATTGCATCTAAGCCTTCTAAAGTGCGTCTTGCTTTTCTTTTCAGCTGTTGGATTTAGCTTCTGGATACGGAATTGAAAGGGAGTATTTTTAGGGTTGGCTCTTGACTGAAATGGCTCAGGAGGAAAGGGAGAGGCGAGGATCTGAAGGAAACCTAGGGTTTCCAAAGGAGAAGAAGGTGTTTTAAACCAGAAGAAAAGTGCAGATGAAGAAGGAGAAGATGAAGGAACCGAGGAAGATAAGTTTCTTTTCAGAAATATGGATTACATACCTTTCTTTTGTGTTCTTTTCCTATTTATACATTTCTCTCCTTGAACTCTTCTCTCTTCATATTATTAAGATCTTTTCTTAAGATCTGATTGGTTTGTTTTTCTGTTACAAGTAGTTGTTTTTCTGTTATGGCTGGAAGTGAGTTCTTTTCTTGATATCTCAGTTCTATGTTATTATAATTCTCTGATCTGTCAAGATCTGTACTTCTTTTTTGATTTTTCAGTTTATATGCTGTTGTAGATTCTCCTGGCAAGATCTCCACTTGTTTTCTTGTTTTGTATATTGTTATTGTAAAGGTCCGATCCGGCAATATTGAGTATTTTCTCTATTGTAAATTGTTTATGTTTTGGATGTATAAGGTGCTTTTCTTGATTTTATTGTAATAAGACTTCATATTTCATAAAATCTTCTTCTTGTTCAAGAATGCTTAATAGTGTATAAAATCCTTGAGCCATTGTGGGGTTTTTCTTTCTGTGGTACTTCTGAGATGTGTTTCTGTATTTGGGTTTATATCAGAGAACCACCTAATATGTTTCTTGTTAGATAATTGTATTCATTTGTCTTGCTACATTAACATGGATGTCTTAAATTTACCATATATATGTTTTACATATAAATAAAATGTCAAGTGTCAAGCATGGGTGTGTTACATACATACATACATATAGACACACGTGCACACATACACAGGCATGACATATCATTGATCATATAATAGTCTCAAGTAAGGTTTAAACAACTCCTTAAAGGGAGAAACACAGTAATTATGTCACGTCATACCAGCACCAATAAATGAAAAATTGCTTAACCATGATTATCTAAACATCATCAAGTGCTTCCTGCAAGCCACTCCTATCCTCTACCACTTGTTCAATGGTCAATGTCACTGAGACATCATCCTCGTGCAATAGAATGTCATAATCATGTCAATTCATCTGAAAATGATTCCTCCAACATTTCATGGAAAAACATCATTAAAACTCTTACTAGGGACAAATAACCAACAACTTCTCTAATCAATTGTCAGAAAGAAACATCACCAAAAGTTCGCAATGTTAACTTTGGATCTCATAATAGTCGGTCATATTTAACTTGTCATGTCCATCTCAAGACAAAAGCCTCATCATTGTGACCTGCAAACAATCAAGGCGTATGCCTCTTTGTCCTATTGACATAGGCCTCGAGATGCTTTTACATGGCATGGCGATGGCGAATCAAATTATACAATTTTAAATATTGCCAGCTAATACTAGATGATTAAAGTGCAAGAAGAACCGATATAGATGACTTCAGGGAAAGAATGCATAAGCAACATAATCCAAACGCAGAAAATGAAGAGCTTGAGTGAGATGTGAAGAGCTTAGTACATGGTACTCAGCTTTGCTACCAAAGCTCACAACACTCTGCGTAAACTCTGCTCTAAATGTTGTCCAGGAGGAAAAAAGTAACATAGAGCTCCTGTCCTCCAAATTACCATTTGAGGTTCTCTTTCTAGGCTTCTGGTGCATTAGCCCAAAGGCCCACAACTTTCTTGGGGAAGGCATTCAAGTTTGTCAAGGAGTTGAAGGAGCATGAGTAGTGTACTGCATACTATTTTTGGATTACTGGTCTTTTAAAGTAGATTATCAAAGGTAAATTGAATTTCTAGTAATGCAGAAGGGAATATAGGTGCTGCTCAAGAGTCAAAACTTGCTCCATACAAACATGCCATATCAATAAATAGGTATGAGAAACTACGTTCAACGGAATATGACACCAACCTATAGCAACACCCGAAACAATATAACCTTAAATTTTTTTATGAAAAATAAAATCCAAGCAAAGCATATTCTCATATAGGACGTCAAAATTTATTTTAGCTCTCAAGATATTTTAGTAAATGAGGAACTCACATGCTTGAATATTGATGGTAAGATCTGGGGATGGAATATCATAACGTATGACATCCTAAAATCAAAGTAATTTAAAATCCTGATAAGCTCAAATCAACAGGATCAAAATTAAAGAGAAAATGCAACAGTTTCTGAAATTCCCAAAAGAGAAAAGGCAGGGAAGGTAAGATATTAACCTGGAGAAATGGCCGAAGGACCCTATCACCAAGCCTCTGAAGAAACGTAGTAAAAAGAAAATTATGTAAAAATAAAAAACCAACAAATTTTCTCATAGTTAATCGTTAGAAGGTAACAATTACCTGCATAGCTTGAAAATTGTAAAAAAGGAGTTCATTAATAAAGGTGGGCGGCACATCAGAATCTGGTCTGGCTGACATCGCTCTTGGAAACAACCATGATGCGCTTAGGTTTTGTATGAATTAACATTCCAATTTATGCATACGCAAGAAAACAGTATACTGAACAGAACATAAAGCACGGACCATGTAAGGGTTCAATAAACTCAAACTGTGCTGATCAAGGAAGTCCCCAGCTACTGCTTCATATATCCCTTTTTCAATAAATAAAAAATCCATAGAAAAAAGGATGATATTAGATGGAAGTTTCTTATGCGATGTATGAGTAGAGAAGTTTGATTACGTGGGTGACGGAAAGGAATCCTGTATAACTGCTACCCTGACAGATTACTAAATCTGGGGGTTATCTTGCTTGGGGGAAAAAACCTCCACAAACCTTTGGGAATAGTTTTTAGCTTTTTTTTAATGCTGGTAGCTTACTAAGAATTTCATAAATTTGTAAAATCATTACAGGACATAATCTTCTTTGCGGAATAGAAACAGAAACTCAATGTTAAGCTCCACATATGCTAGCAAACATACCAGTTGACAGTCTTCTAAGGTGTCGTGTCATGCTGCCAAAACCACCAAAGGGTGACTGGATTCCACTAGCATCACCAACCTGCAAAAAACGATAATATTGAAGTTGTGCCACGGATTGTGTATAATCTGGTGCGTTTGATGGTTCAATATCTCACTTGTACAATACGGTCAAATGCTGTTGGAAGAGGGCTGCATTCATATTCATGAGAAAAAAATATGTTAGATCATGAAATGTGATTGTCTTACAAGAAAAATAAAGATTTAATGATTTCAATCATGTAAAATGTGCCCGAATGCAGACAACACTCGAAGTACTAAAGAAACGAAGGCATGAAATGCTAAGTAAATTTCAAGGTCAGCAAAAAGCCTTGAAGACTATAAATTTGTTTGAAAATGGATGAAACACACTTAAGAGGTGCAACTACTTGGGTGAACAGTTGAGATTAAAACTACATAACACAAGCAAATCAAGGCAGCTGCACATTATGTTGTCTGTGTGCTTTGCTATGCTTCATGAAATTTTATAACTTCAATTTTTATTGTGACAATCATTAGGCTGTTACTTCTAATGGTTCATTAATAGGAAAAACTGCATCCAAAATTTTTTTAAGCTTTTCAGTACTGCACTTGCATTCGGCTCTTCAGTTTTGAAGAAGTCTAGACCTTGTCTTACATGGAGAAGGCTAGAAAAACTATAAACTTAAACATCTATTAAGCCTGTGGTTTCTTTATAACTAGCGGTTGACGATAAGTCATTAATAATTTACCTGAGAAAAAGATGGAAAGCATTAAATGGAGATTTATATGTACATCCCTAATTTAATTAGCTTCACAATAATAAAGTAAAACAAAAGCTAACCATATATGTATTATATAGTTTTAAGTTCTAAAATTTGCGACAAAAATAAAAATTTTTAAATAGCATATACATATTACGTGCAACTGTAGATTGATAAAAGCTATCATAGTTGAACTACGAGCCAATAATATTGACCCCAGTATTTACTCTAGAATGAAATTTGATCAAGCTTGGCAAAGATGATGAACAACAAACGTGACATCTTGTGAGTTGCAATCAAAACTTGTTAACTAAGAATGAAATCATCTGAACATCACCTACTTCACAAAATGGGTTGCGCTAATGCACTTGGACCAATCAAAATTGCCAAGGAAAGACCCCGCAGCTAATTTGATGAAAGAAGACAGTTAAAAGATGTGTTAGCATGCATATCTAATCCAAACTATCACGACCACCGCTAAAGTTGCTCAAATGTCATCCGATCACGAAACAAATCTCACCAGTGTGTCCAAAGTGTTGAAATTATCAAATTAGGGCAGCACACAACCGATTCAACCATATGTGATAAATCAAAGATCACTATAGAAATCATCAAAATATCCTCCTATGGGCTCCGAAAATTACCGACCTCTCGATGAAGAGAGCATGATTTATGTCGATTAAATTTTCAGAAGGCAGATGGAATAGTTGATAAGACACTACCCAGAGATTTTGCCCTCATTTTTGTGAGGACTTTTGATCTAGTTCTAGGTTTCCTATAGGCGCAAGCACCTATAGTTAATTGCCTCTCAATGCTGATAGAGAACTTTCGATTAAGGCTAGTCGTTAGATCGTTAAATGTATAACATTTAATTGCCCTCCCAATGCTGAGAGAGAACTTTCAATTAAGGCTAGTCATTAGATCGTTAAATATATAGCATTTAATTGCCCCTCCCAATGCTGAGAGAGAACTTTCAATTAAGGCTAGTCGTTAGATCGTTAAATGTATAGCATATAGTAGCAGCATGTGGAGTTTTGGAATTTAGATTTATGAAATCTATCATCTTTTAAACTTAAAGCGGATGGTTGGGGCAATAATGACGTGCCCGATCAAGAACCCATGGTTCCATCATTCGGTTGTCTGGTCCCTAGTACCAAGTGGAGGTAGTCACTTAACCAAAAGATCCTTATCAGCAGTCATGGGTTACGTCGTCCAAAAAAATCTTGTAGACCTGGGGTGGTGTTTGTCTAAGGAGACAAATTTAAGTCCACCTTAGCTGATAGAGGGCTTTTTGCCCTATCAAGTGCACCCTATGATTCAAAACTCAAAGAACAAAGCCATTGGGGAGCATACGGGCTACTGTTGTGACCGTGATATAATGGTGTCATTTGACGGTAAACACGAGAACCACAGTCGAATCAGCGTATTATATGTGGAGTCTCGCGGACCACATAATTAGAGGACATGGATCACGTCCTTACTAGCGTGAGATTGATTGAGAGTGAACATAGTGAAATACTTGATTTGACTTTAACTCCTTTATGAGCGAGAGTTTTCTTAATTTGCCACCTACGACAAACAATTGCGGAAGGTGGATGAATTTTAGCTTTAAGTTTTAAGGATTAAATTTAATTTAAGCATTTATAGATTAATGACATGTTAGATTTTGCATTTGGATTGATATTTAATTTGATTTAATTTGATTTGAAATTGCAATCACATTTTGATGAAAGTATTACCTCCAGTTGAAATCTCTATTCAACACAGCCATCATCGGGGTAAATTTATTCATTGTTGTTCCAGATCTTGTCAACTATATTAATTTAATAATAGAGAATCAGATCTAATATTACATGACAAAATTAACTTCTTAGATATTTTACTAAGTTTAAATTCTTATAATATTATTATTGAATTTTTAGGTTTTTTAACTCGGACCCAGCCCTAAGACTCAACAGGGAATCAACCCGCGCAACATCCTCAGACACTAAGTTTAAGCATTTAGCATAATATCGAGGCCCACGCGGGTTGTTCAATTCAGTATTGATTTAAGTTTATGGGATTTAAATAATGTTACTTATTTTGACTAAGTTTTATTGCAAGTTTAGATTTTAGATAAAATTTGGACAACATTTCGATAGCCTCCCAACGTTGTCCCCATATATGGGGCTACAACGGGGGCTGGGCCTACCCACCATGCCAAGAAAGGCATGTATGGTGGTGTAAATACCACGGTCGAATGCGTCATCCCACCATGCCAAGAAAGGCATGTATGGGTCTTTGAAGCACCTGTATGTAACACAGATTTTCCCACCATGCCAAGAAAGACGTGTACGAGAACTTATACACCTACAATATCAGTTTAAACATCAATTTTATATTTTCGGCTGTCTTTATGTCAAGCTGTTTAGGCCTCCTGTCGGTGTGAAAATTTGGTAGCATTTTGACAGCATCCCGATGTCATCCCCATATAGGGGGATGCCTTGGGTATGTTGGGCCTGCCCACCATGCCAAGAAAGGTATTTATGGGTGCTGTAAATACTATGGCTGAATGTGCCATCACACCATGCTAAGAAGGGCATGTACAAGTCTCTGAGGTACCTACATATAAACAGATTTTTTTATCATGCCAAGAAAAGAATGTTCGGATACTTAATTTGGAGGCCGAAAGTCTTCTTCTCCACCACGCCAAGAAAGATGTGTATGGGGTTTACCAATTGCAATGCGAGCATCGCCTACTAGTTTCTCCTGCCGTGCTGCAAAGAGTGCTTACGAGTTCCACTTGTTGGGCCAAACACATTGCATGCTGGGTTTTAGGGACTTCCACAATCGAACATTTTATACATGTAGGGAGAGATCTGGACAAACAGGACATGTGGCTCGCCGGAGGAGGACGGACAGGCGCAGTCTGAGTGCAGTGTCTGCAGGAGGCACATGGGGCCTTGAGCACAAACACCAGGGGCACGCAGGGGCAAGACTGCAGGGATGCAGCATCAGGGGCGTGTGAGCTAAAAGCTGACGAGCTACGGAGCTCCTGGTTGGTTTCGTGGACAAGGGCGGAGAAGCGAGGCGAACGGGTCACGTGGGTTGTTCGCTGCCCACAGAGGAAGCGGCCGGTCGTCATGGGATCCCGTCTTGGGATGAATGGCTCACATGCAAGAGAAGGGAGTGGCTTGAGAGGCAGCATTGGGGACCGTGAGGGAACTCGGTTCATCCGTGAGGGAACTCGGGAGCTGAGGAATATCGTGCAGCTATGGGATTTTAGGGTTGTGAGTACTTAGGGTTAGGGAATAAGAGAGATATTTATAGGATTTCCTTAATTTAATTATTTAATTAACCCTAATTCAAATTTTGGCGACAATATTATTATGTGGGTAATGTAAATGTCGATCTTAGGTTATTCTATTATTCCGGATGCAACGCAATCCGTTTTGTGAGAGGCCATTTGATTTAAGTCGGCGTCGAATTGAGTCAATTTTAATTCAAAATTTGCGCGTTGTCATTTCTGACCACTCGACATTCACGCAGACTCGTCCGAATTAAGCATGAACAATCTCATTTGATAGGTTTTGATATTTTGACAATAACAGTATGATTAAATTTATGAATGGTGGTCATCTTGGCATCGTCGTAGCCTCCCAACCTCGATATGCGTAAGCATGTCGATGGATTTTCTTCTTAATCGATCGACTGTCGAATTGTGCAATATGTATATTCTAATCAATTTTGATGTTCTGAACATGATGACGAAGTCCATTCATCAGTCAGAGGTCATTTCGACTAATTTTAGTGATGTCTGGCGCATTTCAGCTCCAATTTGTGTGTTGTTGTATCCGATCAATCAATATCTATGTAAACTCATCCGAATTGAGTGTAGACAGCCTCATTTGATAAATTTTGATATTTCAAAGCTGACGGAAAAATAATTTCACGAACAAAGGTTGTTTGGGCATCATCGTAGCTTCCCAACTCCGTTATGCGCATTGGTGCTTCGACTACCCTCCCTCTTGATCAGTCGACCATCGGATTGTGCAGGATGTATATTTGGATTAATTTTAATGTTCTAAATATGATGGTGAAGTCCATTTATCAATTAGAGATCGTTTCGATTGATTTTGGTGATGTACGGTGTATTTCAGCCTCGACTTGCGAGCTGTTACATCCGAAGTCTGTCGAATTTGTCTTGTGAGCTCGACTAAACTGATGCAGCATGCATGGAGGTCAACACCTCCGTTCACAAGATAAACTACGTCGACATGTCTAGAACATCAAAATTAGTCAAATTAGATACTCATATTGACTAATGTTATTGCACAAATTTATCAAAATTCACATGCATTTCAAGGATATCGCGTGCAAATGAGATGCACATGAATAGTTGTGCATGAGAGAAAATTTAATATACACAAATAATTTTTTTTCTAAATATATATGCAAGGCATCATCATCACCGTTATCGACGTTATCATCATAAAACTTAAATCTATGTATTGGGCCCTTATGTTATAATTTATGTTATGTATTATTGGGCTTTTATATTTTGTATATATTTTGGGCTTATATGTATTGGGATATTCTTATGTCATTGCTCATCATGATTCATGATAGTAGTTATGATATTTTGGGTAGGTATGAAAGGAGTGGTAGATTTGATAATGATGATAGGTTTGGTAATAGGTTGTGGTAGGTATAGTTATGATGGTGGTATGTTTTAATTTAGAGTTAAGTTTGAGTATTCTTAACTCTCCCTTTCAATCCTATGAATAGGGAGGCTCTTGTAATGCTTGGCATTTGGATTTTGAATAAAAATTATCTTCTTAAATTTCTATGAGCTTTTCTTTTGAGTGACAGACTAGAATGTGTGAGCTCACAACCATTAGAGAAAGAATTTTAAGGATGGAACGTGACCTCCACAATGATGGGTTGTTTGTAGAGGTCAACTTTAACTTATCCCCACTCCGCTGCAAGTTATTTTAAATCTGCTATAGGTTAGATTGTTCATAACTTTTCAATTATTTCTTTGCACTTATAAGATTCATACTTCTAGTGTGGTTAATATACCTTTAGTCGGAATCTTTTCAACTTCACTAAATTCATAATATTGCAAATGTGCCCAATAGTAGTGTGCATATACCATTACTCTTTTGTAAGGATTTAAGAATTATGAATGTAATAAATTTCATATCATAAAAACCACTCTAGTCATACATCATATTTGGTATTAGAGCAAGTATGTTACTTTGGGAACATCTTGTTTGTTATAGAGTTTTATTATCTAAATTAGAGTAATCTTGTATTCCATTATTAAAAAAATACAAAAAATTATTATTTAATTAGGACATTTACTTATTTCTTTAATCATGTCTTTGATTTCATTACATTGCATATTTTAAAAAATTAAAAACAAATAAATATTTGCTTATATCAAAGTTTTTCAATAGCATATCATCATATTAACTCCTAGTGATCTTACATATCAATATCAATCTTTAGATGAAAAACATGATTCCCATGAATTATTAAAAAAATAAAAAAGCTTACCCTTATCTACCAACAAACATATAATGAATTCCAAAAAAGGTTTGAAGCCTTAGAACAAAAGGTTGGTAGGCTAACAACACATTCGCCAGAAACTAACCCAATCCAAGAACACCAACTTAAAGAGAGAAGTCATCCTGCCGATCCCATTCCTCTTCCTCTCCCTCCACATCCACATTTCCTATTAGACCCCACTATCACCCTGGGAATAACTTTAATGAATATCCCAAATTTGATAAGGTACTTCCTCACCCACCTCATCAAATAGGAAGATAATTAAGATGAGATGAAAGTTATGCTCATCGAACTCCTTATGAGCATTATCCTCGACATTATGAAGAGTCGTTATCTAGTTTTGTTGCCCCTCGACGTACACTTAAAGAACCTGATGATGGTATTATTCATATGGTTAAAATTGATCCACCTACTTTTGATGGTCGACTTGATCCTAAAATTTTCTTAGATTGGTTAGCAGATATTGACCAATATTTTGATTGGATATCAATGTTAGAAAAAAGACAAGTTTGTTTTTCTTGCATGAAACTAATTAGTCATGGTAAGACTTATAGATTTATCTCATACAAAAATATCAACAATTAGGACAACCACCTATTGCTTCTTAGGATGAGATGAAAGAAATTTTAAAGCAAAAGTATGTACCATTAAATTTTCATGATCAACTTATGGATGAAATGACTACGCTTAAACAAGAATCTTTGACTGTTGTTGAGTATATGACACGGTTTGATGAATTGATGACCCGTTGTGATGTTAGAGATGATCACCGCACTATAATCTCTAGATTTAGATCTAGGTTACGAGCTGATATTCATAATGAAATGTTAACTCAAGAAATTTATTCTCTTGATGATGCATTTTGAGTGGCAACTCAAATTGAAAAATATCTTAGATCACAACCTTATAAGTGATTCATAACTTTATCTGGAAATAACTCTCAATCCCGTGTTACTCCTCCTACCTCAGGAGTTCCTAAAGGACCTAGTGAAACAAAAGAAAAAGTTTTAGTGGGAACATCTAGTTCTAAGACTTCTAGCATTACTTATTTTAAATATGATAAAATTGGTCATTATGCAAGTACTTGTCCTCGTCAAAACTTACACTTAGATCATGAAAATGAGGATTAATAAAATGAAAATAATGATAATCAAATTGCAGTTGACCCTTGTGAAGAGGTTATTGATGTAGAAGAAGCATTATATGTGTCTCATATAGCTGTTATGTATTGTGTGTTAGCTACCCCACCCCACGAGCTAATATTGATTAGAGGCACACATCAATTTTCCGCACTTATTTTAAGAGTGGTGAAAAGATGTGTAAATTAATCATTCATAATGGTAGCTATATGAATGTTATTGCTGCCTCTGCTTTGGCTAGAATGAAGCTTACCCCGGAGACTCACCCACAGCCTTATAAGATTGCTTGGGCAGATAAGACATCTATCTCTATATCTCAACATTATCTTGTACCCATTCAATTAGGAGAATATAGTGATAAAATTTGGTGTGATGTTTTTTCGATGGATGTTGCTCATATACTCTTAGGTAGACCTTAACTTTTTGACATGGATGTCACAAATTATGGATGATCTAATACATATGTTTTTAATTTTCAAGGTAAGAGAATTGTGTTAAATCCAGCTAAGTTTAAATAGGTCACTCCACTTTAACCCCAAAATTCTTCTCCTCCCATAAAAAAGAAATATATACATATTATTAATAAACATCAATTTCAACAAGAGATTAACGGGAATATCATTTTTGCACTAGTTTTCCTAACCTCCAAAAATCAACCTTATGTTGAATCATTTTCATTTAAAATACATGAACTTTTATCAAAATATCAAGATATTTGTCCCGAATAACTTCCTAGTGATCTTCTGCCATTAAAAAATATCCAACATGCCATAGAGCTAGTTCCAAGATCATCACTCTCAAATTTGTCACATTATCGTATGAACTCAAATGAATATGTAGAGCTAATGCAACAAGTTGATGATTTATTAGGTCAACCGGTATGAGTTCGTTTCATGTTGTAATTGGTTATGATCCAAGAAAATCAATAGTTCTTATCAATTTGCCTGTAATATATAGGTCTAGTTCTATGGGCTCCAAAAATTCTGCACCGGCCCCTCAATTAAGAGAGTATGATTTATGTCAGTCCAATTTTCAGAAGGTAGATGGAATAGTAGACAAGACAATACTCAAAGATTTTGCCCTCATTTTGTGAAGACTTTAGATCTGGTTCCAAGTTTCCTATAGGCGCAAGTAGGGGTGCAACTGAGTCGAGTCGAGCTCAAGCCGTATTGAGCTTGAGCTTGACTTGAACCGGAACACTGTGAGCTCGAGCTCGACTCGAGCACATAAACCAAGCTCGAACTCGGCTCGTGTACAGAAAATTAAGCTCGAGCTTGGCTCGAATTAGTGGACTCGTTTAGAAGCTCGAGCTTGGCTCGTTGAGTAGCTCGATTTAGGCTCGTTTATAGGCTCGTTTTGAAAATAATTTCATTAAAAAAAGCAAAGAAAAATTTAAAGAGCAATTAAAAAAATTTAAAATATTTATTAAATTAATTTGAATCTTTTGAGATATTTTTTATTACAAATATATGAAATTCTAAATTACAAAAAAAAATGTAAACCACAAAAAATTAAATGCATAAAAATGTATATGTTTTATTACAAATTAATGTTTTTTATTACAAGAGGTTTTGTAAATTTTTTTTTGTAATGAAAAGAAATTACAAAAAAAATTACAAAAATATTGAAAAAAAAATTAAATGCTCAAACAAGAGAGGTACATATAAGTTACAGAATTAAACATTCAATCTCTCATATTTTTACACAAAAAAAAGGAAAACATAGAATTAAATTAAAATCAACATCTTCTATTGATCCATGTCTGATGTTAGAGTCTTTAATGGAGAAGTAATCCAAAGTCCTACTTGTACTCTTCGCATCCAACCACCTAATCAGAAAATAAAGACAAACAGAAAATAAAATTATAAGCATCTTAAACGAGGCAATTACCCAATCATAAAAATATTCTACAACATACCAATGGAAGGAAGGGCATAATTAAGTAAGCATGAAGAATAAGAGAAAATAAAATAGATAAAGTTAAGAAAAGGCTCTCGCTTATAAATTATAATCATCTTAAAGATTATATGTAAGCATCCAAACTTGAAAAGAAGGGTTACAATTACATATAGTGCTACCTAAAAGAAGATAGAGGGAAACATCATTTGATCATATCATAGCATCATCAAGTCATCATCAGGAAGGTGAATTATTACTAAAAAAGAAGAGAGGAAATAACAAATACTACGTAGTGAATTATTCAAGCAATCAAATAATCAAACATAATATGTAACATTAAAACAATCTCCACATCATACGATGTAGAAAAGGTTCAACAAATATAGGATGTAGCAAAATTAACATCTATGATAAGAAATAGAAATGAGATCAAATAAGGTGTTCAATCAAAGTTCAAACTAAACCCATCAAGCAAACATATTCCATTAAAATGACCAATATCAACTACATCACCATTAGCATTATTACAAAAACAACAATATGGCATGTGTAAAAGAATGGGAACATAGACAACATTCACAAAATACGTATGTTGCTTTCAAATAATTATGCTGCTAAATTCAATGAAATGAAAATGGTGAGATGAATGGATGCAAAACTATAAAGTATAAATCAAGCTAAGATTTTATTAGAATGATGAATATAATATCATCTATTGGAAAAAAGGTTGCTAAAAATAATTTAGGTGGTTTGAACGTGAACAACAAAAGGTATAAAATAAATCCATTAAAGCATAGATAAAACTAGCTTTGAAGGATTAGGGAAGAGAAGATGGGACTACGGTAGCCTAGATAGAAGTTGATGGAAAGAATTTGTGAAGAATAGGCTTAGCACCTCTAAAAATTGAAATGACCAATAAAATTTCCTTCCATGAGCCATTGTTTCACCTCTGACTGAAAAATTCAACAATTAAAAACTAAAACAATATAAAGGCAATATAATTTTGCTCATTCTTCCTTATCATGAATTGATAAGAGAAAGATAATTACAGAAAACAAGTAGCGACCGACCACCATTACCAAAAAACATCATAAGGCAAAAACTGAGACATGATTACAGGAAAAATAGTAAGCATTACAATCGATTGCAATAGAGCCAATAATATAATTATAGGAAAAACAGTAAGCATCCAGCCACCATAAGGCAAAAACTGAGACAAAGAAGTCTTTTAGAGTCCACTAATGCTTGCTCAATAAGTGCTTCAATTCCACCTACTCCAACAAAACATACAATCAGCCAACCATCAATATGAATTAAGAAAGCAACATAATTACAGGAAAAATAGTAGACAACGGTAGCATCCATATAAGGCAAAAGCAGACAAAAAAAGTCATTTAGAGTCCACTAATGCTTGCTCAACAAGTGCTTCAATTCCACCTACTCCAACAAAACATATAATCAGACCATCAATATGAATTAAGAAAGCAACATAATTACAAGAAATAATAGAAGTAGCATCCAAACACCATAAGGCAAAATTGAGACAAAGAAGTCATTTAGAGTCCACTAATGCTTGCTCAACAAGTGCTTCAATTCCACCTACTCCAATAAAGCATATAATCATAACCATAAGGCAAAAAATTGAGACAAAGAAGACAACTAGAGGCATTGATTCAAGCTAAAATTTTCAAAAGTAGCTACCAAAGACACATCCAGATCTTTTAATAACTTGATAGCCTTATCATTATTTGATGCATTATCAACCGATATGGTAAATATTTTATTTTCAAGACCCCACCCGCCTAGGGCCTTATAGAATGTGTCAACAATTTCGGAGGCCATATGTGGAGGTGGTAAATGTAAAAAAACTAAGAACACTTTTTTGCAATTTCCATTTTGCGTCTACATAATGTGTAGTGACAGCCATATAAGATATCCATTGATTCTTTGATTTCCAAATGTCAGTAGTAAAACTCACTCTATTTATACTACTCAATGAATGCTTTAATTTTCTTTTTCCTTTTCATATACTAGCATCACATCACCACGGCGGTTATTCTAGAGAATTTAGAAGTATGGCATGGACTTCAAAACAAGATTAAATCCAAATTCTTCCACAATCGAGAAGGGTTTTTCATTAATTAGAATATAATGAGCAACCATCTCTCTAACTTTTGTTTGATCAAACTTAAAAGTTGTCGAAGTTAATCCCTCCTTATTTATTTCTAATGAACTGTCAAAATCTTTTGGCTGAAACTGTAAAATTTTTTACTTCATCAATGTGCGTACTCTAGCTACACATCGATCTAAATGCCTCCTAAATTGTGTAGTTGCACCATACCTATAGACCTTTTCTTTACATTCCCCTTTTTTGGCCATTTGGAAGAATAACTTCTTTAAACTTCTCCCAAACATGTGATGTTTTCTTTAATTCAATTATTTTCAAGATCGCTTATATCATTATATCAACCAAATCATTAATAACTTCATTCTCCCCTCAATATTATTAACATCTACATTGTTGTTACATTCCTCAATATTAATTTGGACACCTACAACTGGGTTATCACTACTTACATCCACTAACACATCCTCTCCAAGTGGTGGTGTTGCCATTTTTAAATCTAAAATAAAAAAAATGATAAATTATAACTTAATGAATGAAGAGATAATTGATTTATAAATATTAAAAAAACTCAAAAATACTAAATTGCTCACTGTATATTTGCACTTTGTAATAATAAAAAACTCAATACTCTGTCTTCTATCCAATAATTCTAATTCCGCAACACGTAAAACCAATTACCAACATAGAAAATCATTTCATTGCCACCAGACATAGCGATTTATTAAGCATAATGAATTAACAAAAAGAATAATGAACTACTCCATAACATAACATGTATTATAAAAAAGGTACCAAGTATGTCATAATGAATTTTAGGATCAAGTCCAAAGCACAAATCCTACATAAAATAGTTGGAAGAACCGAGATAATGATCATAAATGATAAAACTACTTAATAAATACTTCTTACGATAAATCTGAAAGTTCACACATATATACCATCATCCAACAACCCAGCCGAATAGCAATTGAACCATAAACCATCAGAATAACCATAAATAATAGAGGTTAAGCGCATTGAACCTATCCTAAACAAAATTGATTTGGTTGTTGAGCATAACAACCTACAAGTTACATAAACAAATCCAAATAATTAACACAAGTTACACAACCGAACATAGCCATTACTCACTAAACCCTAATCCAAAAGAACATCACAAGTTGATTCACAATCGAACATCAAAACCAAAGAACATTTGATTTTAGGTGACTGAAGTCCATCACAAATCCTACCTAAAAAGTTGGAAGCGAGATAATGACCATAAATGATAAAACTACCTAATAACTATTTCTTGCAACAAATCTAAAAGTTCACACATATTTACCATCATCCAACAACCCAGCCGAACAACAATTGAACCATAAACCATCAGAAAAACCATAAACAACAGAGGATAAGCTGCACATTAAACTAAAGTTACTGAACCCTAAATAAGTGAGGATAATCAACACAAGTTACACAACCGAACATAGCCGTTACTCATTAAACACATAATCCAAAAGAACATCACAAGTTGATTCACAACCAAACATCAAAACCAAAGAACAACAAAACCTAATTTGAATGACTTCACACCTAATAAGCATCATCAAAATACCGATGTGAGCATAAAGAAAATTAATCGCCAACCAAGATCAAGTCGATCTTGCTATCGAAAGTGAGAAAAATTTGAAGCCGAAGATGAGGGAACTCAAACGAGAAGGCGGTGCAGGCGATATGAAAGGAGAGTCGAGACTCGATAGCGGGCCGAGTGGCGAAGGCGATTGACGAGCAGCGAGAGACGAGAGGCGAGGCGACACTCGAGAAGCTTGCGAAATTAGGGCAGAGTCGGCACTCAGCACTCGACAGAGAGCGGCGGATATAAGTTAGGGTAGAATACTAGAATGCAAAATGCTGAATTGCTGATCGCTCCGCTGGTTAATATTCTCATATCCCCCCGAGCGGCTCGACGAACACACAAACCAAGCTTCCGCTAACTCAAGCTCGAGCTCGTTTAATCTATCGAGCCTACCTTAGAGCTCGAGCTCGAGCTCGATACTCAAAATGACGGAAATGAGCTTAAGTCGATTTCTGATCGCCAGTAGGATTGACCGGTTTACCCAAAGCAAGCACCTATAGTTAATTATCCCTCTCAACATTGAGAGAGAACTTTCGATTAAGGCTAGTTATTAGATCATTAAATGTATAGTGTATAGTAGCAGTAAGTAGAGTTTAAAATTTAAGATTATAAAATTCATCATTATTTAACTTAAAATGGATGGTTGGGGGAATGATGATGCGCCCGATCAAGATTCCATGGTTCCATCATCCTGGGCTGTCGTGATCCCTAGTCTACTTAGTCAGGAGAGGTAAAACCGACACGATAGCTTTGTCGGTAGCCATGGGTTTTCAAGAAGACCTTGTAACTGGGGTGGTGTTTGTCTAAGGAGACAAAGTTTAAATCCACCTTAGTTAACAGATGACTTTTTGCCCTATCAAGTGCACCATATAGTTCACATCTCAAAGAGCAGAGCCATTGGGGAACATACGGGCTACAATCGTGACCGTAATATAATGGTGCTAATTTGCGGCAACCACCCGATCAGAGGATTCTGGTAGTAACAACATCATATGTGAAGCCTACTAGCCAAACTATGTAAACAGAGGACACGGGCCACGTCCTTACTAGCATGAGATTGATTGAGAGTAAACAGAAAAGTACACTTGACTTGACATTAATTCTTTTGTGAGCTAGAGTTTTCTTAATTTGTCACCTTCAACAAACAATTGTAGAATGTGAGTTGAGTTTTAGATTTAAGTTTGGATATTGAATTTTATTTAAGCATTTAACACTTAGTAATTTATCTGATTTTATATTTGTATTGATACTTTATTTTGATTAATTTGATTTGAGCTTGCAAGCATATTTTGATGATAAGTATCCCCTCCGATTGATATCTTCATTTAACATAACCATCATCAGGGTATTGATCATTCATTTTGTTATTCTAGATCCTGACTCTTTTTTAGTAAGGGTCTATCTATCATAGACATAATTAGCTTCAGATATTTTATCAAGTTGAAATTTTATAATATATTTCGGATTTTAAGTTTGTTAACTCGGACCCATCACCAAGAGAAGCAACCCGCACATCCTTCATTAAGTTTAAGCATTGATTAGTCAATGCTGATTCAAGTGTTTACATAGATTTTCAAAGAATTTATTATTTGCACACATACACTTTGATGCCAATGGATTGATATGAATTTTGAAATATTTGAATTCAATCATAAGTTTGTCTTTTGATGCATAGTATATGAAATATAAATTCATTCGGATATTCATATGAATTTTGAGAATATCCAAAATGAATTTAACAAAATGCCTTATGAAGTATACAAGGTTTATTTGTAATTTAAGCTAATGCCTTCTTAGCATTTAGTGTTCAGGTGGCATTTGTTGTAGGTTTCATTCATACTCGGCTTCAACTCTTTTGAATATTTCATTGCACAATAGATTTCTTATTCATTCAAGTATTTTGCTTGCATTTGATAAACACCTAACTTGTTGTAGACTATAGTTAGTCAGATAATTGTAAGCTCAATCTTATCTCAACAACTTAGTATATTAGATTTAGTTAAATTATTAATCTTATTACTTGTTTAAACTTCAAATATTATTTTTTAACAATTTCATTTTCATTAATTATCAATCTCTTTTGATGAAATTTCAACAACCTCCGTCATCCCAGTGCTTTAGAGTTTTTTCATGCTTAAGAAAGCATGCATAGTTTGTCTTATTATTTTGTGGTTTAAAGAGTCTTTAAACTTACAATGCTTAAGAAAGCGTGCATAAGCCATAGTGTTTAATGAGCCCTCAAATTATTGAGCATCCAGTTAAAGCCGGATTAGGTTGGTCTTCGACCACAAGAGGTCTTAAAAAGTGTGCATAGACCTTCAATACGCTAAGAGACACCGGTTTCATGTCAGTAGTATGCAAAGTACTTATTTCTAGCAAATATTTACATTTGGAAGCGATGTACATGAATTTAATATACTAAGCGGTGTATATGTGAAATGAAATTGAAGCCTCCCGTGATCCCTATAATGCATCAATATTAAAGCCTTCCCACCATGAAAAGCATGCATGATAGGTGTCTTACGACACCATAGCCGAGTGATTTTTACACCAACCGCGCTTATGAGAAGCATCACATAGGCCTTCAAACTTGTATTAAAGGGATCCTAGTTTCCTCATCATTCTGAAGCAACATACACGAGTACTTATATCTAGTAGATATGTGCAGTTATATTAAAGCAACATACATGAGGGGGAGTGACGGCTGATAAATGAGAGCTAGATTATGAGTGTTCTTCCCTAAGGTTAGATGAAACTAAGTATATATATATTAAATAAACTTCAATTTTAACTTTTCATAATTGCAACATAGATGTGTCAATTAAAGATTATTCCAATGTTCCAACAACACCACTATTTCCGCGATCGAGGGCTTTGGTTCAAGTCAGTAAATGGGATCAATTTGATCAAATTGCATGTACCGCTTGACCACTCGACATTTGCAAACTTATCCGTTGAATAATCTCATTTGAAAGGTTTATGTTTTAATTAACTCCTTGATTAAACTTTACTCTTAAGTGTTTGTTTGTTGTTCATTAGATTCAAAAGAACACATTATTTTTTAAGAGTCTTAGATGTCAATTGAAGTGATTTAAATTTTGAAGATTTTTGTAAATTTCTGAATTTTATTTGATTTATTTTATTAAAACAGATAATTTGAACTTCAAAATTTAATTTCTCCCAATCCGTCCTTTTCACTTGAAATTTTTTTTGTAGTGTGCACTTTAATTTCAGTCCCTAAAAATTTGAACTTAATCTAATATATATTTTGAATTAATTAAAGAAATTTAATTTTACTAAAACTAAAATAAAGCTCAAAATACTCAATGAGGATTTTGGGTTTTAAATTCCTCTCGAAAGATGAATCCAAGCCATTGTTTACAATTTTTTGGTTAAGTATTTTATTTTTTTATGAATTTTGAAGTTTGGTGATTTAAATTAATTTTTTTATAAAAGGAAATCGCCCGGCGGCGTCGCTTTGGGCGGGAAAATGACCCGTGACTCGCTTTGGGTCAGATCGCGAATGGTTCAATCGGTCGGGTGATCGAGATTCCGTACCGCGCGAATCGATCGGTCATCCAGTGCATAAGAAGCGTCAAGGCATCCGCGATCCATGCGATCAGCCATCCAATCGTCGATGCGTCAGACGGTCGATCGTGGCGATCGAATCGATGTAATCCAAGCATGATCATCCGATCCGCGAACCATGGGATCGATGGCTTTAGCGATGATGAATAGTATTTTCTAGCTTTTTTAAGAGAAAAATGAGTGGTTTTAAGCTAAAACTTATCCAAATAAACCTATTTTCATGTCGATTCATACAGAAAAATTTCTATTTTCTAATTGGGATGATTTAAAGTAAAAATGTGGGATATTCTAGGAAAAATTTCTAAAATCGCAAAAAAATTAACACAAAATCGCGATGCAATTGATTTAACAAAATTTACCTTGATGCTTGGGTGAATATTCGAGCAAACTCCTAGGTATATGAGGAAGCTTTGGAGTGATCTTTAGCCCTTGCCTCCTTTTGGAACGTCACCTCCTCCCATGTCTACCTTCGCCTCGTTGGAAGAGCAATTATTTTTGTTTTTGCAAAAATGGCTCAAAGAGGTGGGGGATGGGTTACTTTTTTGCTTTTGAGAGCTTTTGGGGGCTGAATGATGGTGGGAGCAAGAGATCTAAAGCTTCATTTCCCCCTCCTTTTATAATGGCCAAAAATCCTTTATTTTTAGAATTTTTTTTGGCTCCAAATTGATTGTCATCTTGCTTGGGGTGGATGATATATTGATTGAGAACTTTGAAAATTTTATTCCAAAGTCCTCTGCGCCATATGATGACCCTATTCTCAATGATGTTGGGAGTTAAGTGCATGTGATGGGGGAGAATTAAATGAGGTTAGGTGGAATCCTATGTGAGGGAGGATCCATAAGGGGTTTAAATGGGTTGGGTTTATTTTGGACTGATCCCAAATGGGTTTGGGTCGGGTTTGATCAGCCCCCAATGGGTCTTGGCTTGGTTTCAAGGGATTTAGCCTAATTTGGGTCATATGGGTCATATTGGGTCAAATTGACCCATTTGACAAAAATTGGCCAAATTAGCTTGAGTGATGGGTTGATTCATGTTCAGTTGGCTATTTAAAGATGAATTTGATCTTTGGTTTGAATTAATTTAGATTTAATTTGGATTTAGGCCAAATTGACCCTTTAGCAATTTGGGAGGTTGTCAAGTTGATCAATTTCGATTGATCAAATTGGATTTATATGGCTTTGGTCAATAATTAATTTAGAATGAACTTGAGCCATTGGTTGCAATCAATTTGGGTTAGATCATGATTTGACCCGATTTGGTCCTTTAGGCCAATTTGGGTCAATTTGGATCAAATGGACAATTGAGCTTGGTTTGGCCCAATTAATTATAATTGATCATCCCAGGGTGATCAGTAATTATGGTAGAAGGTTTTGGTGAGCTTGGTTCAATCCAATTTGGGTTAGATTAGAAGTTGGCTCAAATGGGTCATTTAGGTCACTTTGGGTCAAGTGGACCTAAGTGGGTCAATTGGTTTGGTTTTGGTTTGATTTGAGTTTAGTTGAACTTATATATGAGCCCTAGATTGAAATATAAATTCAACAATAATCAATTTGGAGTCCTATGGGTTTTGGCTCAATTGAAAGTTTTAAGTCAAAAGGGCTAAGTTAGGATTGACTTGGGTTGACTTGAATTTGGTTTGATGATTATAGGTTTTATTTTTATTTGGATAAATGATTGAATGAATGATTGATTTGAGAGAAAATCTATTAATTTTGATTTGATTTGGATGTAATTTGGCTAAGTCCAAAGAATTGGCATAAAGGGCTTAGATTGAGTTTGGATTTGATTTTTGATATAGTTTTGGTCATTTGAATTCAGATTTCATTTATATTTGTGAATATAAATGAAGGAATGATTTATAAAGAGATCAATTGAGTTTTATTTGTCTAGGAGTTTTTAAGCTTATGAATGTGGTTCATATGGCTTAGGGAGAGGATTTGAATTTGATTTTGGGTTTTAATCATTTGGAGTCAAATTTTGAAATTAGATTTGAATTTGAGATTTGGTTTGAGAATTGAGTCAGGTTTGATTTGAAAGTGTATCTAGATTGGGTTTAGGCTATAGGATATGTAATTTTCTTAAGGCATAGCTAATCTTATGATTAACACTTCTAAGTCTCTAGGCTTGGGTTAAGTGTTCACCTAATCACTAGAAGTGTTTTATGACTAAATAATTTAGAGTGTAGAGTCCTAAGTCTAGAGGAGGTTAAGAGCTCACTCCAAAAGTGAGGTCAATAAGGACCCCAATAGGTGTGGTGTGTAACAATGCACACAAGGAGTATGTTGGAAATGATCAATAACATCCAAAAGATTGCACAAACAACATAAGTGATCTATACCATACCCAAAAGGTAGATAGAATCATGATCTTAGTGCAACTCTCTTTATGCTAAGGGCATAAGAGCAAGAAGGATTTTGAGTACTTGAACCTTCCACTTAGTTCAAGCTATCCCCGGGATAAAATTTGATTGACTTTGATTTATTTGATTAGACTCCACTAGGAGATTGGTTTAATTTGTTATGGCTCCATTAGGGAGAAGAGTTCTATATTGAGGAATCACTGGAGATGCTTTAAATTTGTTTGATTTTGATCTAGCTCACTTGGGATGCTAATTTGATTTCTCTGAGAAATTTGGTTTATGATATGTTTAATTTGACTCCAGGAGATTAGTTTTGAATTTATTTTTATGGATCCTATGATGATGGACCACACTAAGAAGGAGTTGGGGCTTTATCTTAGATTTATAAGTCCAAAGGGTAGTCTACTATGGTAGGACTATCCGACTAAGGGTTGCTTTGGTGTACAATGTACTAGGAAGAAATAGACTTAAATCTTCCAAAGTAGGGATCGTTGTTGGGGTGATCATGATGGCAACAAATCAATCGACCAGGCGACTCTTGAGTGAGCATCTTGGGGGTCTCAACTCAAGAGTAGTCGATGATTAATTTGATTTGATTTAATTAAATTTGTGTGTTATATTATGGACCTGTGTGTGATGAACCCATTGAGAAGGAGCTATGTCTGGCCTTGACCTCTCATTTACAAGTCCAAAGGGGTAGTCTACCACAAGGTAGGATTATCGACGGGTTTCCTTTGATTATGCGATGACTAGGAAGAAAGCATAGACATAACTTCCAAAGTAGGGATCAACAGGTGATCTGATGGCACAGTCAATCCATTTACGGCCATGAGTGAGCCTCAACTCAAGAATAGTCTTATTTGATTTGATTTGATTTTTAATTTTTGTGTGTTATATTATGGACATTGCTTGCGATGGGCCAGAAGGAGCTATGTAGGCCTTGACTGTCACCGGTTTATAAGTCCAAAGGGGTCTACCACAAGGACTATCAGGGTTGCCTTTTCGTGTGCAATGGTATAGGAAGAAAGCAGACTTACATCTTACAAAGTAGGGATGGTAGTTGGTGATCAATTGATAATCAATCAAAGGCCGCTGGGTTGCTCCTCAAGTAATGCATGATTAATTTGATTTGATTTAATTTAATTTAATTGTGTTATATTATGGACCTTGGCATGATGGACCTAGAAGGAGCTATGTCACGACCTATCTCGATTGACAAGTCAAAAGCTCTACCACAAGGTAGGGTATCGACCTAAGGGTTGTCTTTCGGTGCACATGGTACTTGGAAGAAAGCATGCTTCCAGTAGGGATCGCCATGGGGTGATTCAAATAAAGATCAACCTAGTGACTATTTGAGAATGCCATTGTGGACTCATATACGAAGAGATTTAATTTTAGATGGACCACATGGTGTGTGATGGATCTAAGAAGGAGCTCATGCTCTAGATCTTAGTTTACAAATCAAAGGGATAATCTACCGCCATTAGGTAGAACTAACCAACTAGGGGTGCCTTTAATTTGCAATGGTCAAGTTAGAAGAAAGCATGGGGACTTGTCTTTCTAAACAAGAAATCACTAGGGTGTGATCAAAGTAAATCGGCCTAGGAGTAATGATTTAAGAGAAAGAATGCATAATAGACTTATATCTTTCAAAGCAAAGATATGACCAAGGTAAGCTGGTGGCACAACAAGTTGAACCACTGGCAATTCTAGAGTCTGGACTTATCTTAACTCAAAGTAGCACAATTCTTATAGGAGTTTCGACACTACCAGATAGGATGCCGCAGAAAGGGCCACTGGGGCTTGAATTCTAATCCATAAGCAAATTTTTATTTATTTATTTAGATTGTTTTAATGGACCTTATTGGTTTTGATCAAACTAAGAAGGAGCTTATATGATCGTGACCCATCTGATTTAAACCAAGGAGAATCATCTCGAAATTCTCCAACAGGGGTGGCCACTAGGAAAGGGGTTGTCCAATGCAAAATTAACCCAGTGGTGTCTAAATGAGGTCGAAAGGACGTGATCCAAATCAAATGCCGAGGAGATGTGCTAAAGGCTTAATCCACACTGAGAAGATGACACATGGCTATCAAATAGGTATTGATGGCCAACTCAAGGAGAAAGCTGGACTCACAAGAGTGGTGTATCCACGTGGTTAGCATGGCAATAACCAATCTAAGGTGCAGATTAGCGATGTCGATAGAAAGTAGGCGTGTAGGCTTGTCTAAAGTGGCCGATCTGCCGGGTCTCTTTGGCTAATGTCAGACCTAGGCTACTAAATGAGGAGTCTTGTGTAAGGACTAGAACCACGCTTAAAGTAGTCAAGAGGAAAGGAGCCTCTAGGGGACTTACCCTAAACCTCAAATATACTCAACCTAGTTAGTGCATGATGGATAGTTCAAGAACAAAGCATGGGGACTCACATCTACTTAAGCAAAGTCAACATGAGGTAGCTCACTAGCTGGGCAGTGAAATCTACCATACTAATGAGGTGCTCGTTAGTTTGAATTGGCAAGTTAAGAAGAAAGCACGGGGACTCACATCCTCCAATAAGTGACCACTGGGGTGACATACTAGCGAGGTAGCATGGGCAGAGAAGCTAATGAGTGAGTGCCACAGAGGCTCCACATCCAAGTAGCACGAGATAAAGATATATGTTTGTTTGTGTTGTGAAAGAAGGAATAGGATGCGGCTTGGTTTCTCTTACCCTAAATACATCGTGTGATTTTCAAGTAAAAGATATTTTAACACGAGAAATGAAATTTAAGATGAAAAGAAATTTTATTGATAATTATTTTCAAACAAGATTTATGGATATTTCTTTAAGTAGAGCCCATTGATTGGAAGCATCTGCTCTCCTTTATAATTTATGAGTTGATAAGACTCTCCTTGGTAGGCCTTCTCTATGGCAAGGGCCTTCCCAAGTGGGTTCAAACTTGTCTCCTATTGATGGGTAATAATTAGCCTCCTTAGAACTAAAATAAGCTCTCTCCTACTTGAAAAGCTCTAGGGCCGGACCAACTTGTTATGAGCTTGAATCATCTTGGCTTTGTATAACTCAAGGTTTTGGCATGCCCATAAGCATCTCTCCTCCAAACTTGAGCTCTTCTAAAACTTGGTATTCTCGCTCGTTGTGATTTTACTACACTATCCTTAGTGATGAGTTAGACTTAATGGTAGAACGACTTGGACCCATTAAGGAGAAAAAGGTAGATTGAGTTGGAGTTCTGTATGTGGTACGATAAGCCCATAAGGCTTCAATCAACTATTTATGCCATAGTCGTTTGTTATTGTCTAGTGTCTTCTTTAGTATTTGAATGAGAATTTTGTTGAAGGCTTCTAACTTTTCCTTGGAGTAGATGGTAGAGTACCTCTAATATATGTTATGTCTCTGGGCAAAGTTATTAATTTTAGTGCTCTTGAATGCAGTACCATTATCAGATATAATTCATCAAGGCACCCTGAACCTATATACGATATGGTTCTGAAAATTGGAGCATCTTGGTTGACCCTCTAAGTGGGATTGCCTCTACTTGGAAAAGTAGTCGATGTAGCTAGAATGAATCGATGACCTTTGGAAGAAGGAGGATCAATCAGACCCATAATGTCAGTACCCCAACACTGAAATGGCCATGAGACTAATGTATGATGTAGAATATTGGGTGGTTGATGTAGGACCACACCATGTACCTGACATTGATGGCATCTCCTACATCCATGCAATGTAATCATTGAAGGCCGAGTATCCTAGTCTCTTGATCTTGGCTTTCATCTTGGACATTGGTATGCTCCACATAAAGAGTGTACCTATCGATCCTGGGCTTCATGTTTGTCCAGACAACGTAACCACATATGATCGAAGGACTTCCGGTTCAAGATGCCACCTACAAGAGTATAGGAAAGGGCTTACACGGTGTGCTAGTGATTTTTCTTGAGGTAGTTTTCCTAAATTTAAATAATCAATGAATGGTTACCTCCAATCTGACTCCTTGTCCTTTTTAGAAATAGAAACATCCCCTTTAAGAGAGAATCTTTCGATGAGTTCAGCATCAATAAGGGATAAGACTTGTCTATTTTGGACCCTTACTAGAATGGACTCACCTTCTGGACATGCTAACTCTTTGGCAAGCTTGGCTAATGCGTCTGCTACTGTATTCTCTCCTTGAGGAATCTTGTAGATGGTAACCTCTGGGATTTGGGCCAACAACTCCATAGTGTACTTGGGGTAATGATAAAGCTTAGGCTTTAAAACTTTATAAGACCCAGCAATTTTATTGATGACTAACTGAGAATCTCCAAAGATGTTAATACTCTAGACGCATAATGTAATGACTAACTCTAGACCATCGCCTCATATACTTATTGGTGCATGGATTGGACAAATGATATGAGAATCTCATCACATCGTGATCTAGAGTTAGAAGAACTATTCTTACCCTTGTCTTCCCTGGGATAGTAAATTATGGTTCTTCTCCTCTTTGAGAGGAAGCTGCACCATTAAAGTACATCTCCCAGTGGTGAGCACTAGTACCCCCTAAGTTCATGATTTGTTCATTGGGGAGATCATCGTTAAGTGGAGAGTCAGGGAGTGGATGTGCTGCTAAGAAATACGCAAGTACTTGTCCTTTTATGGCATGGAGGGGGTATGAATATTATATCAAACTGAGACAAAATCTTGGTCCAATGTTCCAACCACCCAGATAAGGTCAGCCGTGTCATGAGATATTGCAGTGGATTGACTCTAGAGGCCAAGTTCACCTTATGAGAAAGCATGTAGTGTCATAGCTTTTGGGATGCAAAGATTAAAGCTAGGCAGTGCTTTTCAATAGGTGAATAGTTTGCCTCAGCAAGGATTAAATGACGGGATAATGAGAGCATTCTCCTTCCCTTTGTGGTTAGTTTGAAACAAATCACCAAGGAGTCATCTAATGTAGCGATATATATAAAGCGACTTGCGGGATAGGTTCTAGGGGGCAGCGTCATCAGATATTGCTTGATGTCTTCAAAAGCATGCTGGCACTTGTCATCCCACATGAACTTGGCATCTTTTTTGACAAGTACTGAGAATGGTTAGCATCTTCCTGATAAGTTGGAAATGAAGCATCTTAAATATGCCAATCATCCTTAGAATGACCTGAGTTGTATTAGGTTTTTAGGGGGTGACATTTCTAAGATAGATTTGATCTTCTCTAGATCGATTTCTATTCCACGATGTCGAACAACAAACCCAAGAAATTTTCCTGAAGCTACTCTGAATGCACACTTCATGGGGTTCATTTTGAGATTGTATTGTCTTAAACATTCGAAAACTACTCTCAAGTCAAAGAGATGGTCTTTTTTTTGCTTTTGATAATGAGATCATCGACATAGCATTCAACTTAATGATGAATGAGTTTATCAAAGATTCGAGTCATGGCCCGCTAGTATGTGGCACCAGCATTTTTAAGGCCGAAAGGCATGACCTTATAACATTAGATTTCGATCGGGGTTCGAAAGGTAGTGTTTCTTTCATCCTCTGGGGCCATCTTAATTTGGTTGTAGCCAGGTAACCCATCCATAAAGGAGAATACTACATGAGATGAGGCGATGTCAACCATTAATTCTTATATAGAAAGTGGAAATTCATCCTTAGGACATGCCTTATTTAGATCCCTAAAATTGACGCATATGCAAATTTGGCTATTCTTTTTCTTAACTGGGATGACACTGGCTAACCAAGTAGGATATTTGTCTTCCATGATAAAGCCAGCATCAATCAGTTTCTTGATTTCAGAAGTGACTTGATGTTCAATGTCTAATCACATGCGTCTAGGAGCTTGCTTGATAGGGTTAGCATTAGGTTCTATTGCTAGTTTATGGATTGTTATGTCAGGAGATAGACTGGACATCTCTTCATAACTCCATGCAAAGCAATCCTTAAACTCAGTTAATAGCTTCACTAAATTATTGGTTTCTTTTTCATTCAATAGAGAACTGATATATGTTGGGCGTGGATCTTCTTCAGTTCCTAAGTTGATTTCTTTGAGCTCGTCGATAGTTGATATGATCTCCTCCTCAAACTTTGGTGGTGTATCCTTGATTTCAAAGTCATTTGGATCATCTGAAGTTTCTAAGCACACCTCCTCATATGAGTTAGCATGATTTGAAAAGAACCTATCAGATTCCAAATGGTTGGTGATGACTAAGCAGTAATCATCATCATCGACTTGACCCACTATACTAAATCCTAGTCCCGATCTTGATTGTGAATGTAGACACATTTATTGTCCCATAACCTTTCAAAGTAATCTGACCTGTGTTTAGAAAAAAAACATGTGGAATTAATCCTTCCTTTAATAAATTAAGAACACAAGGCGAGTACCAATCAAAAGGTAATTCTATTAAATCTTTATATGAATCATCCTCAAGTTCTACATCGCCTTCTTGACTTGAGGATGATGCTCCAAGAAAGAACTTCACACTTTTACATTTGTGGAAGACTTATTCTAACTACTAAACCTTCAACTTTTGTGAGGAAAGTGGTGTTAGAATAAGTTCCCAAGATGCCTCCTTTGTTTCACATATAGACTTGGACACTTATGCTTTGCTTGCTTAGCCCTCTTCATCATTGTCACCAACTATCACTTTGAGGGATCTGTCTAGAAGTGCTAGCTAGTGTACTAATCATATATGACTCATCCTCTGAACTAGATTCTAAGTTTATATAGATTGTAGGTGTAGTCCTGGTTGCAAGGACATAAATCCATTGGTAAGGAGGTCTTCCGTCCCTACACATGTCTCGGATCCTCTTCCTCTACTTGGTGGAGGTCTAATCTTTATGTTCAAATGGAGTAATAAACTATGGGTGGAATCTAATGTCTCTACTTTCTCCTCCAAGTCTATTTCTTTATTTTATTTTTATTTCTTTTCCTTTTTTATTTTCTTTTTCTTTCTTTTTCTTTTCTTTTCCTTTTTCTTTTTCTTTTATTTTTGAACTTTTGCCAAGTTCATGAGAATAGACTTGTTGATTTTGAGGGAGATAGTAGGCCGCATCCTCATCCATCATGAATGAATAAGATCTCCTTTGATGCGATTCAATCCCACCCTATGAACTTGGTGTAGAAGATGGAATCATGTTGTTCTCATGTATCCATCTAGCAAGCAAAGCATTGAAAGATGGAAAAAATGAAACTTGGCTAGTCTTCCAAACATCTACTTCTAATAACACTATAGAGCCAAAGCCCTCACCTTGTTCATTGAATCCTCTCAACATCATCTTCTCTTTTGAAAGTTTGGAGATGTCAATCCTCATGTAGCGGGTTTTAGACTCATAATGTTCATTGATGCACCCAGATCAACAAGAACTCTAGATATCCTATATCTTCCAATATCCACTATAATGTAAAGAGGGTGGTTGTGCTTGGTCATTCTTAGAAGCAAGTCTTCATCACTGAATGTAACTCCTAGAGTAACCTCTGAACTGTGAGCCTCCTCCTCAGCGGTCAGCTAGGCTAAGCATATCTCTGGATTAAGAAGAGCCTTGATTAGAGATTCCCTCATCTCTTTGGATAAGATAAGGGCATCATATATGCTTAACTTAGCTGGCGGCTTTCTAGGATGTGCTAGGACTTTGTAGTCAACCTTGGCTTGATCCTCCACAAGCATATCCATGGGAGGAGCATCCTGTGGAGGTGCTATTTGCTCTTTAGAACCAACAATGTGCTTACCCTTATCCCGAGGTGCCACCCTAGGAGGTAGAAATGCGAAGGTTAACTTCAGTGACCTTGATGAATTTGTAAGTTCTACCTTCTCATCAGTGGTATTACTTCTCCTATAGGATCATCGAGTGGGATGACTCCAAATCAATCTCAAGAGGTGAAGCCGTGTGATTTAAAAATGAGAAATCCATTTCTAAATCAGAAGAGGAATGATCAAACTAGAGTTATCATTATTATTTTGTAGGAGAGTTTTTTGAGAGGAATAAAATTAGAAGTGGACAAGATGTAAGTGAAAGCATTCTTCATTGATTTCTTCTTAGATGGAGGTACATGATAGAAATCTAACAAAGTAAGTGAGGAAAGGGGTATAGTGCCCTTGTCCATTGATACAATGCTCCTACTGACAAAAGAGGAGCTAGTGGAGGGAGAAGCAGTAGCTGTAATGGTGGATGGAGTGTTGGGCTCAGATGGTGGCTATGCTGTTATGCTATCCCTGGCAAAGGTGGACTGTTTCTGCTACTGGGCTATCACCTTCTTCAAGTTATCTTTGACAACTTGCAAACCTTCCTTAGTGTTGGAGGTTTGAGCTGCCTCAGACACCTGTAGAGAGAGTTTCTTAATATTGAAAACTACTCTTTTTTTTAGAGGTTCGGGATAAGGCAATAGCCCAACCTTCTTTTATCTTGAGAGTAGTGTGGCATCCCTTTCCTTTGATTGCTTCAACTATTGTTGCTTTATTTTATCTTTTGATCTTGAGTTGGAACCCACATTTCAACAATTTTGGTTATGTTGAAGGGGGTTCAAATTGCATGGAGAGATTTGTAGAATTGAAGGAGAGCTTTTGCCTTGATGTTGACTTCAATTATTGATTTTGATTTGTCCTTTTGAATTAGAACCCTCATCTAACAAATTTAGGTATGATAAATGGGGTTCTATTGGAGAGATTTATAATATGAGGAGAGACTTTGCCATATGATTTTGATTTAGAACCCATACTCAACCAATTTAGGTAGGCTAGGTGGGGTTCTAAAATTTGAGGAGAGATTTTCTTGGAGATATTTGTGTTTTGTGCATCTTGTTTAAAAATATTGATAGTTTGAAAGATCTCTACTTAACAAATTTGGGTATGCTAAGAAGAGGTTGTGATGTGTGTTTGAAATATTTTGCTTGTGAAGATTTGATTGTGTGATATTTTGATTTGAAAATGGGGCTTTAACAAATTTGGTATGTTAAGTAGATGCCACCATGATTTATTTTGTTTGATGATGAGACTTTCATTTAACAAATTTTGGTATATTAAGTGAAAGTCAAGTGTTTTGTAGGATAGATTTCTTTTCTTTGAAGATGGGAGTCCCACTTAACAAATTTGGTATGTTAAGTGAAAGCCCCAAATTTGTTTGAGATATATTTATTTTTCTTTGAGAATGAGACTCTCACTTAACAAATTTGGTATGTTAAGTGAAAGCTCAAGTGTTTTGATAAAAAATTGGATCCTTATTTAACAAATTTGGTATGTTAAAATAGGGATAAAATGTGTGTTGAAAAGAGACCCTCACTTAACAAATTTGGTATGTTAAGTGAAAGTCAAATATGTTTATGATTTTGAAAATGAAACTCTCACTTAACAAATTTAGTTTGTTAAATGAAAGTCAAATGTGTTTATGATTTTTGAAAATGAAACTCTCACTTAACAAATTTGGTATTTTAAGTGAAAGTCAAATTTGTTTATGATTTTTGAAAATGAAACTCTCACTTAACAAATTTGGTATGTTAAGTGAAAGTCAAGGGTGTTTATGATTTTGAAAATGAAACTCTCACTTAACAAATTTGGTATATTAAGTGAAAGTCAAATGTGCTTATGATTTTTTGAAAATGAAACTCTCACTTAACAAATTTGGTATGTTAAGTGAAAGTCAAATATGTTCATGATTTTTTGAAAATGAAACTCTCACTTAACAAATTTGGTATGTTAAGTGAAAGTCAGATGTGTTTATGATTTTTTGAAAATGAAACCCTCACTTAACAAATTTGGTATGTTAAGTGAAAGTCAAATGTATTTATGATTTTTAAAAATGAAACTCTCACTTAAAAAATTTGGTATGTTAAGTGAAAGTCAAATGTGTTTATGATTTTTTTAAAAATGAAACTCTCACTTAACAAATTTGGTATGTTAAGAAAGTCAAATGTGTTTATGATTTTGAAAATTAAACTCTCACTTAACAAATTTGGTATGTTAAGTGAAGATTAAATGTGTTCATGATTTTTTTTTTTGAAAATGAAACTCTCACTTAACAAATTTGTTATGTTAAGTGAAAGTTAAATGTGTTATGATTCTAAAAATAAAACCCTCACTTAACAAATTTGGTATGTTAAGTGAAAGTCAAATGTGATTGTGATTTTGAAAATGAAACTCTCACTTAACAAATTTGGTATGTTAAGTGAAAGTTAAATATTTATGATTTTTTTTTAAAATGAAACTCACTTAACAAATTTGGTATGTTAAGTGAAAGTTAAATGTGTTTGAATTTTGAAAATAAACTCTCATTAACAAATTTGGTATGTTAAGTGAAGGTCAAATGTGTTTATAATTTTGAAAATGAAACTCTCACTTAACATATTTGGTATGTTAAGTGAAAGTTAAATGTGTTTATGATATAAAAAACTCTCACTTAACAAATTTGGTATGTTAAGTGAAAGTCCAATGTGTTTATAATTTTGAAAATGAAACTCTCACTTAACAAATTTGGTATGTTAAGTGAAAGTAAAATGTTTTTTATGATTTTTGAGAGAAAATGAACTTATTTAACAAACTTAGGTATGTTAAATGGAGTTCAATTTGTTCTTATGATTTTCAAAAAGGGGGTTCTCGATTGATAAACTTGGACATGTCAAATGAGCTCCCAATGTGTTTTGAAGTCCAAGACTTTGGCAAGAAGGAGTTGTATCAAACAAATACAAATAGAATTCAAGTTGCTCTACCTTGGGAAGGAACCATTTGGATTATTTCAATGGGGTTCAAATATGTCTTGACTTCTCTTTTGTGTGTGTATATATTGCTTTTCTAAAAGAAAACTTCAACTCACATGTGAAGTATGAGTGGTTTCAATATATCATATTCAAAATAAATCTCCATCCACAAATTTAAGTGGTGGGATAGATTTCCAAAAATGTTCTTTTGAAAAATACATTAAAATTGTTGATTTTGATTTTAAAAGGAACCTAAAGATTTGTTAAACAAGGTTTGTTTTATCCTTTTTTTAAAATTTCTTATAAATTTTGGTGTAAAGATCTTTTATTATATGGATTTGAAAAGTGCTTTTAGAAAGACATGTTATTTTGTAGAAGGGTTTTAATTCCTTATTATTCATGCGATGAACCTTGCCTCACCATCGGGATGGTGAAGAGGTTCTTAATTTTGTCTCCTTTATTTGATTAATTTTAATTTTCACTTATTGGGGAATAGGAATTTTAAGACCTACAGGTGAGGTCCTAAAACCTAAGGATGTTGACGAGCTTTGCTTAAGGATGAAATAAGCTAAGTGCCAATAGAAAGAATGATAGTCATGGACCTATATAAAATATAAGTCTACCATCGATGCTTGGAGATAATAATTATCTACTAAAGATGGAGAGAGTAACCTTCCCAGAGTGTAGAAAAATCTGTGTTTATTTTTTTGTAGGACACCGCATCTTAGGGGTACTTATTGAAGTGATCGAACATTAAGGAATGATGTATCTTAAGATAGAATTCACCACCCTATAATAAACCTAATCATCTAATAAGGACTCTAAGGCATGATGGGTCTTGAATATACCAGATCTTTCTCCCATGAAAAGTAAAGTAGGGTATACTTTAAGCCGAGTACATTAAGTTCCCTATGGAGGCAAGCCCCCATAGTTAATTACATCCTAAGGAATGAGAATTCCTTAAGAATACTCTCGATTAAAATAGATAATTAGGATCTCCAAAGATTTCTAGGTTAAGACTATCAAAGGATTGGCTATTTTAGAAATCAAATGAGATAGATCAAAGAGAAGACTTATTTTTGGAATCCAAAGGGAGAAAGTAGGAAATGCTCATGATACTAGAAAGCCTAGTGAGCATTCCAATCTACCTTATAATTGGGCTTTATATTTTTTTGAAATTGAAGAGAGTTAATTATTTGAGTTGACATTTTATTAGATCACTAGGGCTTATAATTCCATAACATAAGATTATGGAAATGCATTAGAGTTGAGGATTTATGGCTATAGACTGAAGGAAACATCTACCTCAAATTACTAAACTAAGGAGCTCTAGTACAAAACAAAGGCACGACCTAAATCTAAGGCGAAAATGGGTATATAGTTTACCTCCACAAGAGAATAGAATACACTTCTTATTACACTGGGGTGGCATCTAACTCCTCCTATGCTTTAAAATCCTTAGGCAAGTCTTATGCTTTTGCAAGATGGCTAGGCTGTTATTTACTTAGAAAGGAGACTAAGTCCTTAAACTCACTCCCTAAGAGACTACAGCATGAGTGGTATGAATTCATGACTTAATCTAATGCAAATTTTTTTAAATTTATTTGATTCCTTTGGACCCTTTATTTTGACACAGGTTATGGGATTTTGTATGCCTAAATGCATGAGAATTTGATTATGGGCCAAATCAAGAGAGAAAGGGGTGTTCTTCCACTAAAGGCTCTCACAGTTAAGCCTTGATTCTCTAGCAAGATGGAAGCCCCTCTTAACAAGAGAGGAATAATATGACATGCATGATATTATACATTCATTCATCCGACTAAGGGGTTGCTAAAATTTTATTATCTTGATTTAATTCCTAGGATTTTATGTGAGGTTATGAGTTGTTTTAAACTTTTAGTTATGAGTTGTTAATTGGGGTAAAAAAATTAATCCTAAGAGCTACCATCTAGGCCACACATTCAAGCATCAATCATAAAGAAACTATGAAAAGCATGATATTCTAATGAATCTAAACACAACATCAAATAATTTTATAGGTTATGTAAAAGAATAAAAGGCCATTGTCGGGTTCTCTGTACACCCCAGAAAGAGAAAAAAAATGGGTAGAGTCTACCTCTATACCCGGATTACAAAAAAAATAATACATGTTATGGCGGTCTTCTTATCTTTATTTCTTCATTCTCTTTCTTTTGATTTGATTTGCTCCAAAGGCATTACATGGCACCCCAGGGACTAAGCCTTCTGGCCACTGCTCATCCTAATCTCTCATAACACTAATCCTAATTCCTAATATAAAATTACATCAAAAATAGGACAAGTAATTCTAGTTACACCTACAAAATAAATGTTAGCTAAACACACCATGTAACCCAAGTAGTTATATGAATAATTTGGACTTAACACCCCACACATGGGTAACCAAGCCCACCTATCCTAACATGAGTTATGCTTAGGGGCTAAGCAACCTGCACAGCAAACACATTTATATTTTTATTACAACAGCCCCTTAAGCACAACCCCCTGAAAAAAACATGATGGCTAATAATAGCCTAACATCCAGTCTACGAAACATATACCCTAACATCTAGTCTAAAATATTACATCACAAAATAAAACACAACATCATACATACAATGCCCAAACTTTGCACTAGAAGTGGTGACTTAGTATTAATGTGTGTGAAGGCTTGTGTGAAGACTTTACTAGGCTTCTTTAGTTTAAGTTTCAATTTGGGAATTTGTTTAAATTTTACCTTTGGGTGATTT